>JAKWJA010000380.1:0-20179 GCA_027704765.1 Solanum habrochaites | reverse complement strand
TTATCCACATATTCTTTATAAAATCATCAAATTGTATAGGGCTCTTATATAAATTATCCTATTATCCCATAACTATCGCTTAATAATTAACTTCAAATAAAAATATTCAACATTCTAAGAAGGGAGCTTTTTGGGTCATTCAATTTCAAGTGTTAATGTTCAATCTTACACTATTCAACAACACATCATAAGTGTTAAATCTAATTCCTAAGAGGGAAGTGAACATTATCGATAACTATTTCAATTACGATATTTATATTAACTTGTTGCACCATATAGATAATTGTGGTGGGTTTTAAAAAGGGTGTGAATGGAAGACAATGAGAGTTGCGACTTTTATGAAAAGTTGACTTTTATATGGAACGTTGTGACTTTATGAAAAGTGACAACTTATTCTGAAGATTGTGACTTTTCCAAAGGTTTGGACCTTTCCTTTATGGCATAATAAGAACCTTTTCGGACTACCCTTTGTCTTTCCTATAAATAAGAACTTTATATTTACCACTACCCCTTTGTTGTCTATAAATTGAGGGATTTCCGCTCATTTTAATATAGAATTCATGGACTTCTTTACTTCTTCACTACTAACTCAGTATTCTACTAGTACTTTACTGATGTTTGTGGTTACGGCTACAACCTCAGGATTTGTTGGTTCTATACTCTGGTGAATTGAGATCATTTTACCCGGGGGGTCATATTCCAAATACACACCTCGGATCCTAGGGAGATAATTTTTCACTTAAGGGGACACTTTGAGTTCAGGACTTGATCTTTTTCCTATTAAATTTTCCAGATTCTGGTACGGTGATTTTAAACAAATTTTTTGTAGAATTTCGGTTAATTATTTTAGTTCTTCTATTCGTTTTGTTCTTCACAAGTTCAATTACACCCTGGTAACCTCATGTTTCTTTTCTGTAAATTTGATGGACTCAGTAAGATTCTTAGGACAACGATAATTACAAGAATCTTCTTTAAGGAAAAATATTTTCTTTCTTAGAATTTTTTTTTAAACTCTGTTTTTGATTCTTGTTTCCTTCGCTACTAAGTTTTTAATTTTTAGTTGTGAAATGTTCTAAATTTTTTATTTACACAGATTTCAAAGTTTTGTTTTAAGTTGTTTGGATACACGATGACAACCACCATCTTAAGGAAATTATTATACTGTACGTATTTTATATTCTACTTATTGAGAGATCTTAGCATGGAAGTAGAAGATAAATGCATTCCTGTCTCCCTACTTTGTGTGCGTTTTTAGCAAGTGCAGTGAGGAATGTAAACCGAAAACTTCTTTATGGTATTATTCCCGTTTAATGATTACCAGTAACCTTCTTTCTTAACTTATCTAAGGAGAAACATAGTTATATCAAGAGTTATCAGTCTTGATTTTTTTTAATTATGTGTACATATTTTGAAAACATCTGCAAACCATATGTTGTGGAATGAATTTTACACTTAACAAATATTGGTTGCTTTTAAAATTCTTTAATTTGCAAATGAGAGATGCATATTTTGTGTTTTTGATAAAAGAGTATGTCAAAATTTATTTGATGACTATCTTTATAAGAAATATGTCCTATTGATCAAAAATATCTCTTCTTTATTTTGGAAAAAAGCTTTTGTATTTTTCTACTCCATAACTGTAGTAGTTATGATTTTTGTAGACAAAAACTTTTGTTTTTTTATACATTGGAGACATTGGATCTATGGCAATTGTTGAAGAATATAAACACTTTCACCGTAATAGTCAGTGTTGTACTTTGATTTTTTTAAATCTTCATGTAATATAACTAAATTGTCAATTTTTTTGTCCCCTATTGTGTTAGTATTTCCAATACTAAAGTGTTATGTACTATTTATGATAAATAAAACCATTTACTAAGCATTTGTTGGATTTTTGTGTCTCTATGAATGAACCTTGACATGTGGTAAAACATGGGTCAAGAAATGTAGCCTATAATTCTTTCAGTAGAATAATGTTTCTAACATAAAAAATATGTGAAAAACTTTTCTCAAAAACTGATTAAAAATATTTTCTTGATATCACATTTGACAATGTGGGTTTTTTGCTTATGATTACACTCGGTGTCCTAATTTAACTTTGAGCAAAAGATAGGAATTCAATGATACTTTTGCTATATGTTTTACCCACAAAATTTCTTAGGAGTATATTTTGGTATGTGGTTGTTGAGTTTTCTCTTTACTAGTATATACTGTTATAGTATGAAACATCCAAATTATATATATCTGTTCAAAATAATTGTGTCTTTTATGAAACAATATCACCCTAAAATGAATTTTGCTCTTTTTTCATGAAAGGATATGTCTATTATAATCACAATATTTGCAATCGACATGATATTGGATGAATATCATTGTCTATGTTTTTTGTCAAAATAACATTTGGACTATATTTCTTTCATTGAACCTGATGAGACCTTGGTTATGGCTAGTTCTATAACAATCATATTGAAAGTGTATGACATGTCCTTTTGAAAGAAATTTGCACCAATCTAATAAGTTTTGTCCAACACAAAATTGGTAAGAAATAGGAATAAAATATAAGTGAGGAAAAGCTCCTCGGCGAAGGAGCTTTTCGACACCAAGTTGTGTATTTAGTTCCTACTTGCATTGATCAATTTTGGTGACATAACACTTAGGGGCATGTCGCATTACAAAACCTTGTAAGGAAACTATCCTTAGATTTTGCCTAACTTTGAGTGCAATGAATAAGTCAAGTTTTTGTGGAGATTAAGGTAGTTGAGCATTCTTATACAATCTGTTGAAGGAATTCTACTCCCTTAGAATTGATTTACAACAGAACTTTCTGATATGAAGTTAAACCATCTCATGATGGAGAAAAAGTATGCATTGAAACTTACTTGTCTATTTGCTGATGTACGGATTAAACAATAGAAATATCTAGACAATGTATTATCCCTAGTTTAAAACTCAGTGTGAAAAAATTTACGCAGTGATAAGGAATGTCGAGTCTAATCTCATTGTTGCAGAAATAGTTTTTGGAAAGTAGGATATCCAATCAAACTACTGATACCTTGTCCTCAATCAATGCAGAACGCAAACGTTGAAAGGAAATGATGGATGCATCTTTATAAGTCCGGAATTTTCACAAAACTTGTGTGGAGGAACTATCCTTACATAAAAGGGACACATAAAAAGTTTTATCTTGTCTTTAGAAAGAAAGAAAATTTTGTGTGATCAGAACTTCTCTCGGCCATTGTCTCGCTTCCCTTTCTCCTGTGTTTGTGCATTGTCCAAACTATTTACCACGGAGGGAATCCACTATGAATATTTCAAAATGTGGGGGTATCTATCAAGTCCAAGTGCCTAAGTCCTAAAAGAGTAAAATAGGACGGATGACTGGGGACTTGAAAATGAGCGGGATAGGCTAGAGAAGGGGCAAAAAGGCCCTTCAGCTTCTTCCACAGGTTTCCTCTGTCTTCCATTCGTTTTGTGATCAGATAGATCACTTTCTACGTCGCGCGCCTCCCGCTGTGAGGCGGGGCGTGCCGGCTGGCCATGGCTGTAGTAAATGTTAAAGACAGGGACTGCCTTCGAAAGATGAGTTGTACAAGGCTGGTTTGGGGAGAGGACTCTCTGGTTCCGGTGAAAGATGGGTGTCATAAAAAAATAGTTGGAAGTTAGTAGCTGCTCAAGAAAATAAACCGTTGGGGGTTAAACGTGATTTAGAGGAAAGAACTTTAAAAACGGACTGGGAAAAAGATAAACAAGACTTTTGAGGGTTCTAAGCGATGTTTAACCTTCACGTTTGGTTCGACGATGGGGTGTGCCTCTGTGCGCTCTGGCTGTCTCGTTGCACCGCCCAACTCTCGCTCCTTTGGCGTGCCGATGAAACTCCGAGAGATAGCCTGCGTGAGTAGGACCATTACTCCTCTCGGAGGCTCAGTAAATTATGAGTGGGATTGGACCTCTTTGCCTAATTCAATCAAATAGGTTAAAACAACTTTCTGATAATGTGGAATTGGAGGAAAAATTTTACAGGGAACAAGCGGAGGGGTTTGTGGTTCTCGGTATAAAGAAAGTATGTGACTTGTAGTCAGCATTATGTAAACCCAACAATGTCTCAATTTGGATCAACCACTCGGCAAATGGAATTAAAATATGGATGTGTGATAATTGTGTTCACAGTACAATGATTAATGGTCATGTGTTTTTTTGTATATTGGTGATACGTGGATCATCAACACTGAGACACGATGACCGAAATTATACTAAATGTATCGCATCTTACAAGAAGTGTACAATAAAAGTATTTTGAGGAGTTTGGCTAATAGCTGCACCTTAGATTAGAAACATTCATAGAACTCCTAATGTTTTAGCATTTACATTCCACATCCTCTCAACGTTTCATCTGTCATATGAAACAGACTTAACACAAATTGTTCAAAAATTCATTTGGCTGTCAGATTGTCAAGTCTCCATAATGCTGATCTTTGCATTGTCAAGAAAGTGAAACACGTGAATCACAATTGTGATTGTGCTAGAGTTGCGGCGAAGCTGATGTATATCATATGCTGTGTGCGATTCAATATAGCATTTGGCTATTTTACCACCTAAGTCGGCTTCACCAGCCTGGATCCAATAAATTCATTAGAATCACAATAAATCAGAGTTTTGGAGTTTTAAAATATACTTAACACTGTGTCCTTACTTATTACAACCTATCCAACACTCTTGAATTAGGGATATACTGGATCAAATTGGTAATCGCGAATACCTTAATCAATTCAACCGAGTGTGATTGTATTTACTGATTGGTACGGAGAAGTTTTCTCTTTAGACAATATTTCAAAGAGACTGGAAATCGTGGCTAGCCCTACAATCGTTCTGTGAGCTAGTTCTCTCTAATAGGTCGGTGAATCACATTTAAACATCGCACTCCGTAGAATTTATATTGAATAGATATATCTATTTTGGTGCCTCAAGACCCATTGCATTAGTATGCATACCACACTTTCGACCATCAAACATGTTTCATACGGAGGGCATGAATTACATGATGTATAACGGAAGTCTCGTCATCATCACGACATAGACTATGATAGCCGTTAGTAAAACGATCTTCTACCTCTAGTGATTACACCATAATTCTAACTATGATAAACTGCTAAAAGCCAGCCGAGGTCTGGTTGGTGCTAATACAGTATACAAAAAAAAAAAATAATCCTTAAAGTTCTGAAGCAAAATAAATATAAAAATTGTAAAAAAATAGCATTCACAATCAAAAAATATCACATCCATAACTTAGATACACCCCCCCCCATCGCCGATCCCATACTTTGCACCTTTTCCACATCCCTACCTCTCCACACAGCCCACTACTGTTCAACGATTTAAAATTTTACTTATTCCCCTCGCACAATCTTGCTCCCCAACCATCAAACTTCCTCATACGGCCATCCTCTCCCAACCTTACTAATCCTGCTGCATGATTGTACCATAAGGTACAACCCCTACCTGCCAAACCATCAAAAACACAAACATTCTCTAGACAACATTCGACCAATCCTAGATGCTATCTCTTTACCTATCACTCCCCCCTCTTCCCCACTCCCTCTCCTCCCCTTCTATACCCACCCCCTGACCCCTCTCCCCCCACAGCCTCACTCCTTCCCATACCCAAAACCAAGCCACCACAAGCCTCCCACAGACCCACAGGGCTCTGGTCTATAAAACCCAAAAGTCATGACACCCTAACCATGTCCGTGCAGAATTGCTCATCCTTGTTACCCGCACAACACACCACAACCCCCCAAACAATCAGACGACCCTACGTAGAAGGAGGACTCAACTAATTTGTAGTTTCCTATGCTACGGCATAAAAGAAAGAACTTAAGAAATAGTCTAGGTAGCATAATAATCTGACTATCACTAACAAAAAAAAAAGCTGCAAATCTGGTTTATATTAGATGCTTATGAGATAAGAAAAGGCCAAACTCGCAGTATGTCTGTATAGTCAATGGTAGCTTAAAAAATAAAATTGCTACGCGGAAAGTTACCCTCCACCTTTCCTTCCCCCCTTTGCTAGCCTCTTTTTACCATATTTCCCACCTACATCCCTATCCTTTTTCATCTTCACCCCCCTCTTCATCCCCCACCTTCAAATCCCCACCTTTCGTTAATAATACCTGACTCCAAATTTGTTGATCCACCCTGATCCCTTACCACGCCCCCTCATCACCCCTCAACCTAACCCTCCACACACACTACCTTGCCCCCCACCTCCAGACAACCCACCCAATGAAACGTCAATACCTCTTCACGCTCACCCCCCACCCACAAACCAACCAAACTCAGCCTTAACCAACATGTTCCCATTCAGCTGACCAACCTACCCGACCAACACCCCTACTATACCAATAGATATTGAACATCACCACCCCCTTCTGCCCGGTGACTTGGAGTCACCCCCTACTCCCATCTTCTATCCACCTTAAAACTGCCACCACCACTCCCGTGTCGGATCCACTTACAGCACATGCATGTCCTACCTATAGAAGGAAGTTAAACAGATTATCTACGGAATGCATTTATTGGATTACGGAACGACACCTGCGGTCACTCAATCTATCAGACGGGAAGACCCCAAGACTAGGATTCAAGGAGCAAAACAAAGTTTGGTAATGACGGTTTCGGCATTTTCAACAAACTCAATCTATTCTCCATGATGAAGACAATGCTCCAAAGGACTTGATACACCTTAAAGGCTGTTAATGGGTTAATAAGCTTAATGGTTTTAATGATTTGCTAAGTTTAGCAGCAATTGACCACACTAGTGTATCTACTCGATAACCAGGGTTAGGATCACCTATGTGAGTGTGAATATCAGTTGCTACCCAACAAAGAAGATGATTGTCAAACGCCCTTTCTCTATACACTCATAAACAAGTTGTTTTCATCTCGAAAAAGGAACACAACCGTAAAACCATAAATGATAAAGGATTAATTGTGTGACATATGGTTGTCCGAGGTATACTCCAAAGTTCGACGATTCAATATATCGCATCTACCGTTGACCGGTATATCCGACATATGTTCCTACGGAAAGTTCAAGGGACCTACTTATCCAGATGCATTAATATCTTCCTTGTAAAATACCATACTTGTCCGTTTCTCTGTCTTCGAGTCATTCCTCATTTGCGGGGAATTAGTGGTTTTAACAAAGGTGTGAATGGAGAATGAAGAGTGCAAAACTTTTTGAAGAGTTGTGACTTTTATGAAACGAACTTTTGCGCACTTTTATGAAAAGTTTACTTTATGGAAAGTTGTGACTTTATGAAAAAAGTGACACTTTTTCTGAAAAGATGTGCGTTTTCACAAGGTTTGTGACCTTTCCGTTAATGGCATAATAAGACCATTTTCGCACTCACCCTTTGTTGTTCTATAAATACCTTTACGCACTACCCTTTGTTTCATTAATCGAGGGAACTTTCTCTCATTTTTAATATAGAATTCAGGGACTTCTTCTTCACTACTAAATCGAGTATTCTAACTGTACTTTACTGATGTTTATGTTCTCTAAACCACCAACAGAAAAACCCCACAATGCAAGGACGTTTTTTGGTGATCTATACTCTGGTGATGCGATCATTTTACCAGGGGAGGTCTAATTCCAAACTCAAACCTTGCATACTACAGGGGAATAATTCCTTAAGGGGACTCTTTGCAGTTCAGTGGACTTGAATCTTTTATTCCTATTAGCACTATTTTTTCCAGATTCTGGTAACGTGTTTTCACAACTTGTCCAACATTTTGATTAATTTAATTCTTCATTCTTCTGTTTTCACTGGTTCCTTAAACTCGTAACTTCCGTGTTTCTGCAAAAGTTTTGTTGGAATTAGTAGATTCTTTAGACACTATAAACCACATTCTTATTAGGACCATACTTCCGTATATTTTTTTTAAAAAAAAATTTGATTCTAGTTTTTCGCTACGAGTTTTTAATTTCTCTAGTTGTGAACTTCTTAACTTTTGTGTCTTAACAAAGCTGTTCAAAGTTTTGGTTCTAAGTATGTTTCCGGAATACAAGATGAAAACATATGATACGGCTTTATTGATGCTAGCTTCAATCACCGGGATAGAAATTAGAAAGAAATATATCATTACCTATAGATTACCACTTTACTATTTTACCTAGTCTTCTTTGTCGATGTAACATATTTTAATATTAAGTTAAGATCTTCTTCACAAAATTCTTTTTTAAGGGTGGAGAAATCTCCGACACTTTAATGGGATTTATATTTTATCACTCTATTTGAATTGAACATTATGAGTGATCTCAAGTAATTGTGTTGCGGTGTCCGTATGGTTGTAGTTCTAATATATATTAAATACTGGAAGAACTTGGACTTGGAGCTTGGACCTGGGCTTGGATCGGAACTTAAAATAAATATTTCAATCTATGATAAGAATGTTTTTTACCGACAGAGGTATCATATATAGAAATAAGGGTCATATCATACATATATATTTGTAATGCGATACAAACTGTACAAAATAGGTCAAAAATAAAAGAGATCAAAAAAGAAGATGGCGATAATGACATTTTATGTACACTCAATAATAAAATTGTGATGATCGTTTTTGAGAAATCTCTTCAAAGTATCTAGGCATGGTTGCAAAACAGTATTCTTCCATGCTTCTTCAACATCTGCTTCTCTATCTTCTTTTAAAACATCCATAGCAATAATATGATGCACTAACCACATGTTCTCGCTTATTAATCGTGGAATCTTGTCAAGTTGTTTACAAATTAACGTACGAGTATTATGCTTGATACTTGAAATTGAATCTTGAAGAATCATCTTCTTTGATTCATCAACGCCATCTATATATGTTTCTTCTCTTAAATATCTGTTCATTTCAGGGACACTGATGGACCGTCGGATTCCTTTGGTGTTATCTGTATCTGGAATGAAAACTTTTTACATTGAGCTTTTATAGTAAAAATTTTGTGGACTTATTAATTGACATAACAATTTCATAATTACTGATATATTTTAGGATAAGAATGAATTTTAAAAGTTTATAGATATGTCAACTTGAATTTTTGTAATCATCATTAAATATATTTTCGGATAAGGTTATTAGTGTACGTTGTTAGGAGATCACATAGAGCTGGGCTTTTATAGTAAAAATGTGATTTTTTATAGACTTATTAATTAGTAAAACAAATTAAATATAAATAAATTCATATCTTTTAGAATAAGAATAGTTCATTAAAAAATTTATAGATATGTAACATTAAATTTTGGCGATTAAGCTTAAATTATTTTAGGAAGACTTTTCTAGATGTATATTGTTATGAAATCACAAGTAGTTACAAAAGGATTGCACAAAGAACTCAATAATATTTCTGACGGAATATATTCAAGTGATAATGCGTCAAATCTTGCACTATTCAACAACACATCATAAGTGGTAAGTCTAATTCCATAAGAGGGAAGTGAACAATTATCGATAACTATTTCAATTATGAGTATTTATATTAACTTGTGCACCATATAATAATAGATAAGGAATTTATTGAATCAAGCTTCAATCACCGTGATAGAATTAGGTAGAATATATTCATTACACATAAATTACAAATTTACTAATTTATCTTCTTTGTCTATGTAACATTTTTAGGTATTGAGTTAAGAATTCTATTCTTCAAAATACTTTTAGGGTGGAATATTCCCGAATATTTATCGTGATTTATTATTTTATCACTCTATTAGCTTAACATTATGAGTGATCTCATGTAATTGTGTACGTACGTATTTGTATTAATATATATTTAAGATAGAAGACTTGGATTTGGACTTGGACTTATACTTGGGGCTTGGGCTTGGATCGAGACTTAAAATAAATATTTAATGTATTGATAAGAATTGTTTTACAGACAACAGTAACATATATAGAAATAAAGGTCATATCATACATATATATTTGTAATGCGATACAAACTGTACAAAATAGGTCAAAAATAAAAGAGAGAAAAATAGAAGATGGCGATAATGACAGCTTATGTACACTCAATAATAATATTGTAATGATCGTTTTTGAGAAATCTCTTCACAATATCTAGGCATAGTTGCAAAACATTATTCGTCCATGCTTCGTCAAGATCTTCTTCTCTATCTTCTTTGAAAACGGCCGTAGCAATAATATTATGCACTGACCACATTTTCTCGCTTATTAATAGTTGAATCTTGTCAAGTTGGTTACAAATTATTATACGAGTATCTAAAAATATAAAATTTTCTTGATGGTGGATTTAGAAAAAAAAAATTACATTCAGCTTTTATAGTAAAATCTTTTTGTGGACTTATTAATTGACATACCAATTTCATAATTACTGGTATATTTTAGGATAAGAATGACTTTTAAATGTGTATAGATATGCCAACTTGAATTTTGGTAATTATTATTAAATATACTTTAGGATAAAGTTATTAGTGTACGTTGTTAGGAGATCACATAGAGCTCTGGGCTTTATATAAAATGTGATTTTTTATAGACTTATTAATTAGTAACACATAATAATATAAATTCATATCTTTAGCATAGAATAGCTGCATAAAATATTTTAGAGATATGTCACCTTAAATTTTGGCGATTAAGCTTTAATTGTGTTTAGGATGACGTTTCTTGATGTATATTGTTATGAGATCACAAGTAGATACAAAAGGATTGTACAAAGAACTCAATAATATTTCTGATGGAATATGTTCAAGTGATAATGCATCAAATCTTACACTATTCAACAACACATCGTAAGTGTTAAGTCTAATTCCATAAGAGGGAAGTGAACAATTATCGATAACTATTTAAATTTTTACGAGAATTTTTATTAACTTGTGCACCATATAAAAATAGATAAGCACTTTATTGAATCAACCTTATATCAACGTGATAGAATTAGGTAGAATATATTCATTATCGATAGATTACAAATTTACTATTTAATCTTCTTTGCGTATTTAACATTTTTAAGTATTGAGTCAAGAATTCTATTCTTCAAAATCATTTAGGGTGGAATCTTCCCGAACATTTATGGTGATTTATTATTTTATCACTCTATTAGCTTGACATTATAATATATATTAAATATAGAAGACTTGGACTTGGACTTGGGGCTTGGGCTATGATCGAAACTTAAAATAAATATTTCATCTATAGATAAAATTTTTACAGACAGCGTACCCTTTATAGAAATAAGGGTCGTTATATCTCTATATATATATAATATATATATATAATATATTATATGTATATATATATATTAATATATATTTGTAATGTTTACTACTGTACAAAAGGTCAAAATTAAAATCCCAAAATGAGATTGCGATATGACAGTTTATGTACACTTAATAATAATATTGTATTATCGTTTTTGAGAACTCTCTTCACAATATCTAGCCTGGTTCCAAACAATATTTGTTCATGCTTAGTCAAGATCTTCTTCTCTAAATTATCTTCTTTGAAAACGTCCTAGCAATTTATGAGTACTGCCCCCATTTTCCTAAGCTTATAATCGTTGAATCTTGTAATGTTGTTTACATAAGTAAACATACGAGTATCTAAAAATATAAAATTTTCGTGTAGTGGAGTGGAAAAAAATTATATTCAGCTTTTTAGAAAATCTTTTTGTGGACTTAATTAATTGACTAACAATTTATAATATAGATAATATTTTAGGATAAGAATGATTTCACTATTTATAGATTGTCAACTTGAATTTTGGAAATACTATTAAATATATTTTAGGATAAAGTTTTTTAATGTCGTTGTAGTAAAACCCACATAGAGCTGGAATTTTATGGTAAAAATGTGCATTTTTATAGACGTATTAATTAGTAACCCAAATTAAATAATTATTAATTAATATCTATCGAATAGAATATTCATTAAAAAATTTAGAGATAAGATAACCTTAAATTTTGGCGAATAAGTTTATATATTTTAGGTGACGTTCGAGATGTATATATCGTATGAGTCACAATAGTTACAAAACGATGTACCAAGAACCTCAATAATATTTTTGACGGAATATAACTCAAGTGATAATGGTAAATCTTACACTATTCAAACATACACTCAAAATGTTAAGTCTAATTCCAGATGAGGGATAGTGAAGCAATTACGATAACTATTTCAGTACGTTTATTATTATTAACTGTGCACCATATAAAAATAGATAAGGACTTTATTAAATCAAGCTCCATGACCTTGATAGAATTAGGGTAGACTAATATTCATTACCATAGATTACCAAATTTACTATTTTATGTTCTTTGTCTACGGTAACATTTTTAAGGGTATTGAGTTAAGAAATTCTATTCTTCCAATAATTTCCTTTAGGGTGGAAATATTCAGAATATTTGTCGGTGATTATTATTTATCACTCTATTAGCTTGACATTATGAGTGATCTCATGTAATTGTTTATGTACGTATTTGTATTAATCTATATTAAATATAAAAGACTTGGACTTGGAGCTTGGGCTTGGATCGAAACTTAAAATAAATATTCATCTATAGATAAGAATTTTTTTATAGACAAGAGTAACATATATAGAAAAAAAGGCAACAACATACATATATTTTGTAATGCGATACAAACTGTATAAAATAGGTCAAAAATTAAAGAGACCAAAACAGAAGATGGCGATAATGACAGTTTGTGTACACTCAATAATAATATTGTGATGATCGTTTTTGAGAAATATTTTCACATTATCTAGGCATGGTTGCAAAACAGTATTCGTCCATGCTTCGTCAAGATCTTCTTCTCTATCTTCTTTGAAAACGTCCGTAGAAATAATATGATGCACTGACCACATTTTATCGCTTATTAATCGTTGAATCTTGTCAAGTTGGTTACAAATTAACATACGAGTATCTAAATATATAAAATTTTCTTGATGGTGGATGTGAAAAAAAAATTACATTCAGCTTTTATAGTAAAATCTTTTTGTGGACTTATTAATTGACATACCAATTTCATATATATCTATTAGGATAAGAATAACTTTTAAGGTTTATAGATATGTCAATTGGAATTTTGGTACTTATATATTAAAATATATTTAGGAAAGGTTTTTAAGTTGTTACATTTTAGTAGATTATAGAGCTGGGATTTATCGTAAAAAATGGATTTTATCGACTTATAATTTTAAACCAAATTAAATATATATAAATTATATACTTTTAGAATCAGAATATTAATTAAAAAATTAGAGATATGTACCTTAAACTACTTTGGGGATCAAGCTTAACTTATTTTAGGATGACGTTTGTAAATGTATATTGTTTTTGGGCAGACTCACAAGTAGTTTACAAAAGGTGTACAAATGAAACTTAATACTATTTCTGACGGAATATATTCAAGTGATAATGTGTCAAATCATACCAATATCAACGACACATATTAAGTGGTTAGTCTAATTCCATAAGGAGGGAAGTGACAATTACTCGATAACTATGTCAATTACGGCGTATTCCTTTTATGGTGGAATCTTCCCGAACATTTTATGGAGATTTATTTTTTATACTCTATTATGACATTATGAGTGATCTCATGTAATGGTGTAAGTACGTATTTGTATTAATATAATAATATTAAATATAGAAGACTTGGACTTCGACTTGGGGCTGGGCTAGATCAAACTTTAAAATAAATATTTTCATCTATGATACGAATCTTTTACCAGACAAGAGTAACAATTATATAAAATAAGGGTCAATTCATAATATAATTTGTAATGCAGAACAAACATATACAAAAGGGTAAAAATGAAAGAGAACAAAAACATAAGGATGGCGATAATGCAATTTGGTACACTCAATATTAATATTGTAATGATCATTTTTGGAGAAAAAATCTCTAACATTATCTAGGCATGGTTGCAAAAACGTGGTTATCGTTGAATCTTGTCACGTTTGTTAAAATTAAACAGACGAGTATCTAAACAATAGAAATTTTTCTTGATGGTGTGAGTTGAAAAAAAATTACATTCATATTTATCTTTTTGTGGCTTATTAGTTGACATACCAATTTCATTCATTATGATATATTTTGGATAAGAATGACTTTTAAAAGTTTATAGATATGTCAACTCTTATTTTGGTAATTATTATTAAATATATTTTAGGATAAAGTTATTAGTGTACGTTGTTAGGAGATTACATAGAGCTGGACTTTTATAGTTAAAATGTGATTTTTTATAGGCTTATTAATTAGTTAACCAAATTAAATATATATAAATTCATATATTTTAGAATAATAATAGTATCTTAGAGAATCCGTTAACACGCGGTTGACCGACGGATTTAAAATTGGCTAACTTTAAAAGATAGTTGAATTACTTAACAAAACATATTTTTGTTTAAAAAAAACTGTTGAACTTGTCATTTTATCTGAATTAACATTTTGAACCAAACAATTGATTCAAACTCATAAACATGAATTAAATGGTCTTGTTTAACAACTATGAAGGATATTATAGATCCATAAGTCTTATTAAAGCCTAGTTAAATAAACTACCATTCATTTTAAGAACTTGACTAGTTTTTCCTATTCAAAATTGCGACTCTATAGTTATTCAATTCATAAAAATGAACTTCAAAGGCTTAAATAACAATAAAAGAACATAAAAAGTTCTGAAGTTATACTAATAGGCTTAAATTGTCCAACTTAAAAAGTTTCGGAAATATGCGAAACACTTGAATAGAAAAGAAAGAGAGGCTACCAAGGATTATCTAACTTAACAATAAAAATAAAAAAAAGTTAAAGAAAACAACACACAAAAAGAAGAGATAAGAGAAACTAAAACTAAATACAATCACAATAATAAAACAAGATAGAGAAAACTAGGATTTCTGCACGAACTTTCCAGCCACTTTGGCGCCTGCACAGTGCTGCTGTGGTGCTCAAATTGGACCCTTGTAAAGTCAGATTGTTGACGCCAGCTTATTGGGCTACTTTAACGACGGCTGAGTTCAAATTAGCTCTTTTGAGCCAAAATTCTTTTGATTTTCAGCCACTTTGAACTGTTGTTATCTGTATCTTTTGTTTTTAACCCAACAGTATCAAGCTTTTCTGTCAAGAGATTAGAGGTGGACTAGATAGAGGAGGTGTATGCAAGAGAATGTGAGTCCAATTGGACTCGATAGAAGAGTTTCATGCAGAAAAGAAAAAGATACGAGAGATCAATATTTGATCAACCTACGAAGATATTAAAGGGAAACACTTTGAAAAGCTCATAATGATTAAACCAAAATAAGAAATAAATAAAATAAAAGGAAAAAAACACAGAAACTACAATTCAACAATTAGAGGGAAGGAAATCAAGCAACATTTTTAGCAATGGACAAAGTCTCATATTACAAAATAAACCAGTGAACACTATCATACACATAACAAACCAAACCTTCACTTAATCATGGTCTGGAAACACATTGATATTTAGACATTAAGGTAAACCTTACTACAATAAATCACAAATAACAAAGGAAAGGCATTGAAATTTAAACAAGAAATAACAAATCTTCACTCTAATAAAACTATTCGTCAAACCTAAATTAATCCAAAGAACTCAAAGAAAAACTTAAATTCTAATGAAAATTTCTTACTGTGAACTTTAAAGAGCCTGGAAATAGTAATATTGCAACACAAGCTTTCTACTCTAAATTATTATTCGAAATCAGACATCAAACTAAGACACAGATGGCAAGGCAATACAACTAAAGCAAACTTGAAAGAAAACCTATGCATGTTTCTATCAGTATTATGCTTTGACAAGACAGATAAATTTGAAAATGAATGTTTTGGCAAAAACAGACTACAAACTTTCTCAACACGATAAGTGAGTCTTTGGAGTCCCACAAGTTCAAACAAATATTTCAGGGGAAGCAATCCAATATTAAAGAGCAAAACTTATATTGCTAATTAATTCATTCAAACAGGGTAGGTGGAAGGGATGAAACCATGAGTTGTGTTAGCAAGAGCTGGGCCTTTTTTAGGCTATTTCTAATCATCAGGATGTAATACGAAATCAACCAAGTGAAATTTGCTATTATGATAGACGGATTCATATCTCATAAAAAAAATCTCAAAAGAATTTAAACTCATATCAGCAATACTAGAAGCCTTCTCTAACTACATGGTATTGCTAAGAAATTTGAGCAAGTAACAAAATGCAGTGGAAATAATTATGAGCGCCATACTCTAACTTAAACAATTACGGAAGAGGCACAAAGGTTACACTTGAATGTAAGCACAATAAACTGGAAGGGAAAATGCAAGGCTATAAGGAACTCAAATAGTAGGCAACCACAATACAATTTTGATGACTTACAAGAATTTAAATTACACATAAATGAATTATTAGAAAGAAATTATATACAAGAAAGTAATAGCAAGCATACAAGCCCGGCATTTATAGTTATAAAACATAGTGAACAAAAAAGAGGTAAAAGCAGAATGGTTATAGATTACAGAAATCTAAACGCCAAAATTGGAAATATTGACCATTAAACAAAAGGGGTGCTCTAGCGTCCCGATAAAGTTGGAGAAAACCTGTAATTTACTATGAACATAATCAAGTGCGGACAATCCAATATACTGGAAGTGCCTAACTACAAATCATTAGGAAGACAAAGAAATAAACAAAATAATTAAGACTGGACATTTTCACTAAAACGAGAGAATCAAACTGAGTTTTATACAACTGCACAACTATAGCTTCCAAAGCATATTTACTCGAGACCAAGCCTATAAATCTATAGTAATCCAGAATCCGAAAAGAAAACACACGAAAGCACTGCATAATGCAGAATCTAAGCAGGCAAAATTAAACTAGGAAGAAGGAAATATAAGTGATTACCTTGTGCTAAGAAGCCAACCGGGACAACGAATTTGGAAGATGACCCCACCACCTCTTTCGACTAAAACAGCCATAAAAATTGAACTATTGAACCAAGATTTCCCAACCTTTTTCGGGTAGTCTCCTGTTTCAAAAAATCCTCCCTTGAGCAGTGGAGAGAAGTGTATTTATAAGGGGGGAAATGGGGAAGAAAAAAAGGGTCTGGATTGACGTGGGAGAATCTCAAATTCAAAAATGCTCCAAGGATTAGGCTTGGACAGCTACAATCGTACAATTAAACCCACAGTATGAGAACAGACCCTCTGATTTTAGGGCAAGGGATCAATGAAAGCATTAAGATGGCTTCGTACAAGTGTATTTCTGTACGAGAGGGTAAGAAGAGAGAAGATAGCGAGACACACGTAAGGCTCGATTCGCTGTGCTCACATGTTCAGCGCTCTTCTGGATTCGACTTCGGGAATTTTGTTAGTTCTTTTCCGGGTAAATATTACTGGAGTTGTGCGTTTGCTGTTGAAAAATGGAGGAGAACGGAAAAAGTATGGGTGTCTTAAGATGGCAATGGGTCGGGTTTTCGGATAAGTGATTAGCTGTGTTGATGCTTTGAATTGCATTTGCTGAGTAGGTTTTCTAAAGGGATAGGTGATTTGGGCTTTGGAAAAATGGGTTTCTCTTTTAGTTGGGTCTAAATGCTGAGATCTAATTTGAAAAATAGGTTCTCAAGTCTTGAAAATAATAAGATGATGATATTTGAGGATAAAATAAGTTATGTATTCAATCGATTATAAGCTTCTTGATTTTGAAAAAATGTGAAATAATCAACTAATTGTCGAAAATAAGACTAATTGTAAAACTAATAAATTTGTTTAGTTTAAGGAAAAATAAGATAAGTATAAGGTTAAACATTATTTTTAGACATATTTTAAAATATTTATTAAAAAATAAAGTCAAAACACAAAGTATATGTATGTAGAAGTGAAAATATGGTATTTTCTTATAACAAAACAAATAAAGCCTGAAAACATTTTTAGATTTTTCAAAACAACTATTTCTAATTGTCTTAAATTCAAGAAGCTTAAAAAGTAATCAAATTGTGGAGGCTCGAAATTGGGGTGTCAACAGCTGCCCCTCATTTGACTTGGTTTGATTAATGAACTCCGAGGCAAATGAAATTGACAAATCCAATTTTGACCAACCACATCTTCACCTTTCAGAAAAAGAGTTTTCGCTATGGACTTTAGGAATTATGGCCGTGGACACGAAGTGGGTTTCCCTTTTACCATATCTCAGGCTAATGGCCTGAATTCAGGCATTTGTAGTTCGATACGCTTGATGACGACATGATTTTTAAAGAAAGACAAAAAGCTAATGTCGGGGTCGAGTATGGAGGAAGCCGAAAAGCTCGGAACAAAGTGATAACAAAAATGTTGGAAGTACAGTGAGTTTTTCAACATTGAGCCCTGTACATATCCTCAAATTAGGGAATCAGACTGTTTGCAGTTCGACCAATAGGTTGAACGGAAATGGGAAATCTCTTATGTGGATTTAACCGTTAGCTTAAGGATAAGTGAACAATATAATTGATCTGGAGACGTGATTTGAAAAAAAATCACACTTATGAGTGGGACACTTCAAATCCATAGGTAATAATAACTTACGCGAGCATTACTTCCAAAGACTCTGGTGCAATTGCCTCAAATTGAAAATTGGCCTCCGATGAGAGTTGAAAATTTCACTAAAGGCAAACTGAAACTTAAAACTGTAAACCCAGAAAATACCCGCAGGCCTTAGGATAGGAATGTTGTTTGATTTGAAAACATCTAACTTCTGAATTGTGGTTTGATTGTGTCAGAAAGTGACACTCCGATCCAAGAATATCATATCGGAACGTGACACTCCATTCCATATAATAACTGTCGGACGTGACACTCCAATCCAATTATTTATAATTTTATTTCATCCCCCAGCTTCTTAATCGAGGCGTATTTATGAGAGGGTTCAAGATTAGAATTTAACCAGGCTCATAATTTTAGGCCAACCCAAACCATTTAAATCAAGACATACAACCCACAACACAAGTACAATAGGAGGGACTTTACAATATCACTTAATCATATCATGTGTTCTATTGAGAGTTTATCTTATAAAATTAGAAATAAACTAAATCTACCTAACTCCACGAAAAACGAAGTCAAGCAAGCACTTTCCAATACTTTCCTTTCCTCAATTGCCTCCACTTTTCCAATATAAGCCTATATGCAAATTATTAAGTTTACAAGGCTATAAATACTCAAATATTTATGTCTAGTCCATCAAAAACTCACATAATTCTATCATAATTTTCTAAAGTTTAACATAACGGAGGGTAAGTTCTTATCCTCCAATTAACACAACTTAATGATTTGGGGGGGGGGGGGGGGGGGGGGGGTGGGGGGGGGGTAATTAATAATTCAATAAACCACATATTTAATTATCTATCTATCTCAATATATTAAAAACTAACTTTATAACATGATACAAATATTAATAACCTTAATTCCTTTACTACTGGTGATAAAACCAGTGGTAGGCTCAACCAACTGTAATTCTATTCCTATATATATAAAACTCAATTTAATGAGCACTAAGCAGTAATGGTCATTTTACGGATAATGGTATGGATAATGGTAGTATCCTTCATTCTCTCTGGTGGACACATGCCATATTTAAAGTCCTTTGTTTTTCTAACTTACCAAATGCATATGCTAATTTTTTTGGTACAGCTGTAATTAATTCTCATACAAGAGTTTTGTCCAACCAGTACACAACAACAATCAATGATAAATGTTAATTACCTGCGATTATAACATATACCTAGGAAGCCACTATATCCTCTATGCACCTTCTAAATGACATGTGTTTAATTATTAATTATAAGGATCAATAACTTTAACTTCAAGAAACATACTTAATGATGTATTGAATTTTGGATTATATGCTTTTTGTTTATCTTAAGTTGATACATGGCCAGACGGTTAACAACACAAATACAAATATACACTGTTATATTCAATCAAAGTTTTGGCAAGAGAGCAGTCTCATAATGACTTTCAAGATATTACTTCTAATTCCTTGAAACCATCGCGCTGTAAATTAACAAATTAATGGCAGTAAACATTGTCTTCAATACAATGCCATCATCTAACCTTAATTCCAAACCAACCTTAATTACATAATCAATATAATAAACGAAGACACAATCAATACCAGAATATATTCAACACCATA
>JAKWJA010000379.1:0-30404 GCA_027704765.1 Solanum habrochaites | reverse complement strand
TATAATCCTATAATTAGAAATATTGTAAGATTTGAGAGATGATTGTAATTAGCATTTATTTTTTAAACTTGTTACATTTTTTTGTACTTATTTAATTTCATTTTTATTTGACGTTGAAAAATGAAAAGAAGACTATTTAAGAGTGATTGGCCTGTGAGAATGAATGTAGATAACAGCTCGAAAATTAGCTGTATTGATTTTTTATGTTTTCTTTGTTATTTTTTATGATTACACAAAATGAATAATAAATTATGTCATGAATAGACTGGTAATTGTTTTAGAGGTTACGATGATAAAAACACGGCGAATAATGAAAATACAAACTATAACATGTTGCATTAAAATACTTTTTAGCAATTTGAAATTGAGATTTAATATAACATTTGCAATACAATGAATCTCTTGTCAATTCTGCAGACTAACATGCAATATAAAATTAGACTGAGATTCAATTAAAAAGGAAAAATAATTAATGACTTTCCTCAAATATCTACGGGGTGGCCTTTAATGAAATTTCGATCCGTGTAGCAAATATAGACAGAAGATCCTGTTTCCTTTAAAACAAAGAAAACTTGCGCACAAAAATAATCAATCTCACTTTACGAAAATATCCTTAAAGCATATCTATGCTATATAGACTATTTTATAAGTTAGAGAAAAGATTGTGATTCTTGGTCAAAATATAATCCGTATCCGACACCTAGTTAATTTTAGCTCTCCTGTACATCGTAAGTTCTGATCATTTGTTTTTATAACAACAATTTTTACCTGAACTTTATTTATAGGAACATAATCTAGAATATCAAAAGCATATAATAAAATATAGACTATTAATATATGATGCGGTATAATCCACCTATTTCATTATCTTAGCTCGCTGTAAAATTTGATCATTCTTTTGTCCAAAAATTTCTATGTGTTTATTTATAGACATATATAGAAGATCAAAAGATATAATAAACATGAACCTTATATTGAGTATAGTCCACCCTATTAATTAGTCCTTAGCTCTCTTGTACATTAAATTTGATACATTTTATTTGAAACAAAATTTTCTATGTCTCGATTTATAATAGGACCTCATAATATAATCTCAAAATATAATGAACATGACGATATAATGAGTATAGTCCCTAGTTAACTAATGCTTAGCTCTCTTGTATCATGTGAATTGATCAAGTTTTCTTTTGTAACATAAATTTTACTAATTGTCTCTATTTATTGGACATAATAAATATATAAAAGATATAATGAACGTGACTATACGAGTATGGTCCACCTAGTTAATAATTATCCTTAGCTCTCTTGTACATATAATTTTTTACATTTCTTTGTACCAAATTTCTAATGCTCTATTTATAGGACATATATAGGATCAATATATATAAACATGACTTTATATGAGTATAGTCCACCTAGTTAATTAAAATCTGCTCTCTTGTACATATAAAGTTTGATCATTTCTTTGTCAACAAAATTTGTCTAATGTCTCTATTGTATATGACATAATAAGAATATCAAAAAATATAATGAACAGACTATTTATGAGTATAGGCACACACCGAGTTAACTAATTCTTTAGCTCTCTTGTACCTGATTGATCATTTCTTTGGTACAAAATTTTCACATGTCTCTATTTATAGGACATAATAGAATATATCAAAAGCTAATGAACTGACCTATTTACATGAGTAGGGCCCCTAGTTAAGTAATCCTTAGCTCTCTTGGACCGTAATTTGATCAGTTTTCTTTTGGGACAAAATTTTTCTAATGCGCTATTATAGGCATAAGTATGGGATGATATCCAAGTGTTACTAAACAGGACGAGTATATGATATAGTCCACCTAGTTAATTATTCCTTCGCTCTCTTGTACATATAATTTGAGCCTTTATTTATAAGCAAATTTTCTATATGTCGCACTCCCCCATTTATCGGACATAATATAGATATCAAAGATATACTGACATGACTATTATATGAGTATAAGTCCACCTATTACCTAATTCTTAGCTTCTGTACCTGTGAATTGATCTCATTTTCTTTTGTAAACTAAATTTTTCTAATGTCTCATTTATAGGCCAAATATAATATAAATCAAAAAATAAATGACGTGACTATTACTGAGTTGGTGCCACCTAGGTTCATTACTCCTTAGCTCTCTTGTACAATAATAATTTTGATCATTTCTTTTGTACAAATTTCTAATGCTCTTGTATAGGACATAATATAGGAATATAAAAGATATAATAAACCTGACTCGTTAGAGTAATAGCCCCTAGTTAATTATTCCTTAGCTCTCTTGGTACATATAATTTGATCATTTCCTTTTGTACACATTTTTCTAAATTCTCTATTTATGTACAATAGATAAAATATCACAGATATGATTAAATTGACTATAATAAGAACTAGGGTATGATTATCAAAAAGTCGATGTTGATTAATGAACCTAAAACGAATAAGGTTTTAATTAAAGACATATAAATAAATTGAGTGGTAGTTGAACCCGACACATTCATTTTTGTACAATAATAATAAATAAATAAAACATAGGTACAAAAAATGCAAAAAAGGAGTAATGAATCTTTACCAAGACGTGTCACCTACAACCTGTCTTTTTATCTAATTTTATATACATAAATAGATTTAGATTTAGCTCTGATATACACGTTTTTTAAATGTTAATTTTCTTATTGAGATATGAAGATTTAGTCACAGATGGATATTAGATTGTGCTTAGAAAATATTCTCTACCGACTTTTCGTGCTGTGCGAGTAAACAACCAAATTAATTAAAACAATCTATTTTCTTTAATTTATTTATCGATAAACTCTGTTGCATATGAGGTTTCACCAACATGCATCAGCTACAAAAGATAGCAAGCCTGGCAGAGATTGTGCAAATCTTAATTGATTGACGCACAGTAATCAATGTAATATGAGATACCTAATTAATCTTGTGTGTTCAAATTCTTTTAAAAAAATAGGATAACTAAAGTTGCCTAACGTTTTTCATCAACACATTCGCCCAAATATCATCCCTTTAAATCGTTGTGTACAAGAGTACTAATGCAGAGATTAATAATATACAATAATTAATAATGTACAAATTACATAGTACAGAACATTTAACAATGCATAATTTATTTTGACACGCCGTTTGGTTATTGTCAATTTTCCATTTCTCTGGGATTTGGTTGAAAAATCTACATAAAAAATGTCTTTTCCAATTACCCTTGATGATTATGTAATTGACTTAAGTGATAATTGTCGGACAACACTATTTTTTAATGGCCGTTCGAACTAGGGTTAATATTGCAAAAAGGTCCTCACTACTTGAACTTTATCTACCAAGATCATTAAACTTTATTTAATATCATAAAATCACTCACATAATTTTTATATACAAAAAGCATTTAAACTATATCATTCATTAAGAAGTGAAGCTTTTTGAAAATTTTGGTCACGATGTCTATTTTTGACAACAATTGAACTTAATTCACCTTTTAATATTATTGTGTTTTTATCATTCCCTTTTGAATTCCAGTTAACTCATATTGCAAAATCTATGTATGTATATACGCACGTAATCATAACTTGAATAACAAAATGATATTAAAGGATCCATAAGGTTTCCGAGCCTAAAAAGGTCAATATTCTCTAACTTTACACATAAAACTTGAATAACTTCTAATTTACACATAAAAATTGTAATTGTACATTTTAATATATATGTATAATTTTTAATTGATTAATAATATACAATAATCATAGAATCATACATAAACACACCCAATTAAAAACTTGGAAGTTTTGTAATTTTTTCATATTTATGTTTAATTGATTTATTTAGTAACCAACACGCTTTCTAAATAATATGTACCTCATTTATTTAAATCATGTCTAGTATAATAAAACTTCATAAACATCAGAAATAAACATAATAACTAAAATGATTTGAGGTATATTTTGTCTGTACATAGACCTTATCCCATGGTCTTTATTTTCAATGTATTACTAATACCAAGTCCAAATGAAGGTATTATTAATACATCGCTATAAGACCAGTAGGAGATATAACTAATCCTAATTAGTTATTCATAGCCCAAATTCCTATTCAAACTGGTACTCAATATCCTTGAAATAATACAATATATTATTTCTTCTAATGTGCGGACCTACCAAACGACTCCCTTAGAGTGCAATTTTTTTTAATACTTTAGTTAAAGTAGTTCAATAAGTTTGTTCTTTTTTAATCGATTTGTCTAAACTCAGTTAAAATTCTACAAAACATCGACAACGACTGTGACCAATTGGACTTCAATATCATTTGCAATGGCCAATCCTCTAGTGATGTGGCCGCAGGGATTAATTCACGCACTTTGTAAAAAAAACGTTCACAATTGATATTTCCTTTATTTAAATCACATGTGAGTACTTCTTGCCTTAAAGGTTGGGCGCAAACAATAGGTTTTAAATCCGGAAATGGAGGCTGTTGCGTATGTGATGCAAAATACTAATAAATTTAAGAAAGAATTTAGGGCGTTATGTTTCAGTGCCAGATCTAGCCACCCCAGGCAGGGTGTTCAGTTATATATTATATATATCTAATATATATATACATAGATTATATATATCTCCTACCTATATATCTAGTACTATAGATATCTATAATATAGATATATATTATATATATATCTCTTATATATCTATATATCTATATAGACAATTCGAACACTTTTACTGAAGGAGCTAATGCCTTATTGGCATATTGTACTGGTTTCCATTTGATGTGAAAGAGTTTTGATTTCAACCCCAAATAGTTCTAATATTTCCGTAATAAAGTTTCACCTCCCGGACTCCACCACTATTGCAATTTGAGCAATTTTCACGAATATATGAAAACCAAAATTCATACTATAGTTAATGTCAAGTTTTGCATAATTGCGCTTCATACAACTACATAGTATCAATTCGATATAACTATACAAAGAAACCAATTGGATAATCGCTATACTATACAAAAAGAGACACGTTGTATACAATTAGTGTATAATTTGTTACTACAACGAGAAAGATAGAAATGACAAAGAAATTGGCATAGAAATATTGATTTTATAATTATTGTGTATATGGACGACGAATAATTATTGTGCCAGCGTTACACAATTTTGTCTCGCTTCTAACAACAGAACAACCATTTATACATTTCGTTTCTATTTGTATGTGATAGAGGTCGACTATATGGGAGAGTGGCGAGCGATATATGGGAGATGACGATCGCCAACAGAGAGGGAACGAAATATATGAATATAACATTTTTTTCTCGTTTTATATACCCACAGCACACATTTTATACACTTGTGTTTGTATAAATTGAGAGGAAGCGAGTGAGAGATGAAGCGAGACGAAGGCCGAGTGGCGAGCGAGAGTTTGAGGGAGAGATGACTGACAAACAATTTTTGCTACAATGCAACATTAAATCAAAGTGTAGTTAATCTGTAATTTGATTTATAATTTGCTATTATAATTAAGTTTTTTCTTTCTCTATATTTTATCTTTCATTTTATTATTATTAGCATCCTTTGAAATAAATACAACTATTATTCGATTGGACATTAAGATATGATTTCTACCTTATTGTAAGTAATTTTTAATGACAGTTCAAAAATGGATGATCTATCCTTTAGTCCATTGTTTTAATGGCCTGGTCCCTATGGAGAAAATTTAATTAGCAGTAGATGACCCTGGTTTTATCGAAAAATGATTTTCGAAAAGAGTTTGTTTTATTTTAGGTATTTTCGACTTTAGGAGTCGCCACTTAATTTTTATGAAGAAAATCAAGAACTTATTGTCCAAACAACTTAAACTAAACATTGTTTTGAAAATAATTTTAGGGGTTTTCGATTCCTATTAGGTCTTAGGAAAGGTGTTTAAGGCACCTAAGAAACACTCCGTTACTCACGGTTTTTCCGACGATTCCATTTGACCTTTTGTTTTAACTTTTGCGATTGAAGTTTGAATTTTATCAAAATTTTACTTAACCAAATTCACAAGTTGAAATATGTTTATTTACTTCTAATTGCGAATCTATTCCAAGGTGAACTTCTTAAACAATTTTTATCTAGACACACCTTACGATTTGAAATCATATAAATTTGATCATTATTTTTTATAACACAAATTTATTAATGACTTTATTTATAAGACATCATATAAAATCTCCAGCTATAAAAATATGACTAATTATATGAGTATAGTCTCACCTAGTTTTATTAATCCCTTAGCTCTCTTGTACATATAAATTTGAATCATTTTCTTTTTAATCAAAAATTTTAATGTTTTTTATTTAGAGACAACTATAGAATATCAAAAAGATATAATGACATGACCTTTAGATGAGTAATAATCCACCTAGTTAATATTCCTTAGCTCTCTTGTAGATATAAATGTGATCATTAATTAAAACACAATTTTCTAATGTCTCTACTTTATAGGAACATAATATCAGAATAGATCCAAGTAAATGAACATACTAATAATGAGTATAGTACCACCTAGATAATTATCCTTCGCTCTCTTGTAGAATATAAATTTGAGTCATTAATTAAACAACTTTTCTAATGTCTCTATTTATAGGACATAAATCTAGATATCAAAGATGCTAAGGAACATGACTATTATATGAGTATGTCCACCTGTTAATCTATTCCTTAGCTCTCTTGTAGAATCAATTTGATCATTTATTTTATAACAAAATTTTTCTAATGTCCTCTATTTATCTGACATAATGTATGAATCATCCCAGATATAATGACCATGACTATTATATGAGTATAGCTCCCCCCTATTACTAATCCTTAGCTCTCTTTAACATGTGAATTTGGCCTTTCTTTTGGTAACAAATTTTTTCCTAAAATGTCTCTATTATGGACTTATATAATATCAAAGGATCTATGAACGGCGAAAAACAACTATTACAAGTATTGTCCCACCTAGTGAATTAATCCGTAGCTCCTCTTGTACCTATAATTATTGATCATTCTTTTGTAACAAAATTTTCTAATGCTCTATTTAAAGGACATAATATAGAATATCCAAGATATAATGAACATATATTATATAGTATAAGTTCCACCATAAATTATTCTATGATCTCTCTTGTACATTAAAAAGTTTGATCATTTCTTTTGTAAACAATTTTTTTAATGTCTTTATTGAGATGACTAATATAAAAGATCAAAAATTAATGAAACATGCCTAATTAGAGAGTATAGGCCACCCTATTTAAGCCTAAGCTCTCCTATACATATAATGTGATCATTTCTTTTAATAAAAATTTTTCTATATGCCTCTCTTTTTTATATGACATAACTATGGAATATCAAAGATATCAGCTGAACAGACTAGATAAGACTGGGTGTATGATTCTCAAAGTCCCGTGAGTAATGAAAATAAACCCACTTAAGGTTTTATATTACAGAATATAAATAAATGAGTGGTGTGTTGCACATTCATTTAATAAATACATAACACATAGTACAAAAATGCAAAAGGAGTAAAATAGAATCAATTTAGCCAAAGAGAGTGTCACGGCACTTGTCTTTTATCGATTTTATATACATAATAGATATAGATTTAGCTCTTGATATACACATTTTTAAAGGTTAGAATTTTCTTAATTAGATATACAGATTTAGTCTGATTAATGACATAGATTGGTGATAGTAACAGATAATCGACCGATCGACATAATAGTCGATGAGATTCGCTACGGAATTTTTCGTGCTTGCATAGGTACACAAACCAATTACTTAAAAGCAAATCGTATTTGTCTTTTAATAATTTATTTATACGAAACTGTTTTGCTATGATGTTTCTTTACCAAATCTGCATCAACTTCACAAAGAGAAGCATTGGCAAGAGATTGTTCAAATCCGTATTTGATGCTGACGCACAGTATTCAATGTAATAAAGAGATACTAAGTTGATCTTCAAATCTCTTTGTTTTATGTCCAAATTTGTAAAAAATTGAGAGTGCGTCTGTTAGATCAATGACCCCGCCTCCTTCAGGAAATGTGTGGGTTTTCTTTAAAAAAGAAGATACCAACCAAAGGTCGAAGCTAATGCTAGCAGGAATAGCTCATTGAAAGGAGAGATACGCAAAGAGACCGACAAAGCATATTCACCAACGTTCTTTTCAAGCATGATCGTTCAACAAAATGGGTGAGAAGAAGTTCACAAATTTCGTTCAAGTGATATCTTGCTGATTTTAAATATTCACAAAGTCCTTGCCACATCCACGTTTGAGAAGTTGAGATACAGATTGGAAATGCGCCGTCTCCAAGATATCAAGTACAATTTTCATCAGGGGAGTACAATACGCACTGTACGCTATTTTTTTCCTTGTCCTCTAGGTTTAATCCCACTGGGCTGGTTTTCCTAAAGAGGGGGTCTTTTTCATGAGGCATCCAATAAAGTCGATTTGTAATCTATGTACTCTGTTCCATAGATATCCATGGGGAGTTGTTGGTAAAATAATTGTAGTGTCACTTGGAATTGGACATCCTAATGACCTTTATGCATTAGATAATGGCTATGAGTATTGTAAATAATGTAATGTCATTGGAAAATGACATGTCACTATGACCTTGTAGCTTACTACGTGGCTACAAAGATCCAATAGATACACATATAAAGACACTTTGAAAGGGATAATATCTTCTAATTTTTCTTTCGTATTAAATTCTGTAGGTCTTTCTAACACGAATTTAGTAGTTCTTTATAACACGTTACTCAGCACGGATTGCTACGTTTGGCAAGGTACGATTAACTATTTTTATTAAATCACATATTCCTCATCATAATTTTCACTTATGGGCGAATTTATCCAAATCTTGATTGTGGCATTTTAGATCTTTCTGGAAGAATTATCTTTCATGGGTCCGCGATTGCTGGAGATTCACTTGCTGCTAAGGTCTTGAGCCTACTATTACTCTCTGAGAAATGAAAGCATCGAGTCAAGATAAGCTAAGGCTATGATTTCCTTCGGCATCAGCATTGATTAGGCCTGAAGAGTGAATACTGACGTGAAGCTCCCTTGAAGTGTGGACTGTTTAAAGGGGAGATCTGACCACCGAAGCAACAGTGTTGCCAGAGCTTCTTATGAGTGAATGCATTACGGTTTCAGAATTTTTAAGACCGTAATTTGAATACAACTCTGGCTGTATTCCGGATCACCTCTCCCAGTTTTAAATTAGTGGGAGACTATAAAAGATGAAGGAATGTTGGAAAGACACTTACTACTTTTTCTGGCCCCCTTCCGGAATGTATTTGCAGCAGGCAATATCTGAAAAGGGTTTCACCAGAAATATTCTAACTCTCTCTTTTTTTGGTGGGGCTGAGCAACATAATGCTCTTTTATAATGAAAAATCATACGCCCTCGTCCATTGAAGCTTCTCCAATTCAACCGGAGGCAATGCGTGGAAGCCTGATCAAGCTGAATAAAAAAGATGGATCCTCGGGAATAGAATAATGCCCCACGGGACGTGGCAAAATAAAAGCCATACACTAATCCCCGGTCAAAAAAAAGGAGTGGTGGTCATAATACAAGGGAGAAGACAACATGCTTTCTCAAACTAACCCTCACAAAGTAATTGTCGTCGTTGTTGGCATGAAAGGCTGGAATAATGAATGTCGCACACCTGAAAATTTGTAGGCTCTATCAAATCTTTACAAGAAAGGAAATAAAAGGGTGCTATTCCCTCTTCCAATTCTCAGAACGCTATTCACCTTCCATGACCTTCAAGATGGTGATAGCCCGGGAACATCTCAGAAATATATATAAGAATTGAAGCAAATCTTGGCTTTAAAGGTGATGTTTTTGATGGCTTGGGTGCATTACTCAGATGGAAGTTGATGACTCTTTGGAGATCGAAACTAATGTTTGTCTTTTACTGGGGATGAAATTTGTTATAATTTTACTTATGTAATTTTTGAATTATTATGTTATGCATGTTTGCAAGTTTTAAATTTCCGTTTTAATTTTTTGTTTCTTCCTCTTTTGGATGTATTTTATTTCATGAAATTATAGAAATCGCCCATTTGTCAGGTGGATTCCAAGAGAGTATTGAGATTATGCTTCTTGATAGTGCTACAACACATCATCTTAAAGAAAATAAATACTTTTCTAATTTGTTATGGAAAAAGGCATATGTCAACACAATATCATGTAGTACAAAATTACTTGAGGTTCTTGAAAGCGACCTTATTACTTACCCTGGAGGTAACCATATTAGCATTGATAATGCATTATATTGTATGTAAGTCTCACGAACTTATTAAGTTTCAGTTATTCGCCAACATGCTATCATGGTTGAGCACGGCGAATGAAGCGAAAAGTTGAATCCTTACATCCTACAATTAAATGTAGAGAAGAAAATTGTCAATGGAAAATTCCACCTCATTTTTCTTCTGGGTTGTACTATACAAGTAACGTACAGTTGAATCACATGCCTTATAACAACATGTTTACTATTTGCAGGAGTTTATCATTTGGCATGACCGGTTGGGCCCATCCCGGATAATATGATGCGCACATCTTGACATTCACTGGGCAACACCTTAACAGGCCAATAATCTTCATCAAAGCTTCTCTTGTGCTTGCTGTTCTCAAGGGAAGTTGATCTGAACCATCACCCATTTTAAGGTTGGAATTGAATCCACGGCCTCCCCCTGCTTTTTCTGGTAACGCATACAGGGTGGATATATTGGACAATTCAACCGCAATGTGGACCCTGTTCAATATTTAATGGTCTTGATAGATCTCTACCAGATGGTCCCTATGTGTGTTTATTATCAACTCGCAACATAGGCTTTTGCGCGATTTGCTAGCTCAATAATAATTGAAAGCACAATTTCCAGACTATACCCTAAAGAACAATCCGTCAGATATCTGGGTGAATTACATCTCAAGCAATTTATGATATTTAATTCTACTGGTATAACAGTTGCAAACATCCCGTTGCTCATGTTCACACTCAAAACGGTCTAGCAATCATTGGCATTAAACGTCGCAATTTGATCGCCAACCATTACTCAATGAGACAAAGTTATCTGTGTCTATGTTGGGGCCCTGCATTTTGCATGCAGCAGCATTGTGCCGCATAAAGGCCGCCCAATTATCATAAATTCTCCCCATTACAATTGACTTTTGGTCACGAATCCAAACAATTTCTCATCGTAGAGTTTTTGGATGTGCGGTTATGTCCCAAGTGCTCCACCACAACCAACAAGAAGATGGGTGCCCAAAGAAGGTTGGGGAGATATGTTTTGGTATGAATCTCTCCCTTCAAATCATAAAATTTTTGGACTATGACGGAGATTTTTTAAAGGCAAGATTTGCTGATTGTCATTTTGATAATCAGTATACCCCAACCGTAGGGGGAGAACATACGTCTTGGGAAAAGATGATAGATTGGAATGCACATCTCTATCTCAATCTGGATCCTCGAACAACACCAAGTTGAGCAATAAGTTCCAAGAATAATTTATTTGCAGAACACTTGCAATCCAACTACCAGATGGCCTTTACTAATCTTACCAAGGATTACTAAATCGCATATCCATCTGTTAATGCTTCCGTTTGTAGTTGAGATCCCACCGGACAAAGTGTTTAAGGCAAATGATCTAGACCACATTTGAAGCTGTGGTCGAAACACCAATTGGTTCCAAGGATAAATTCCCTCGAAAAAAAAAGGATAAATGATCAAGATGACATGGTGAAAAGAAATTTCTCAAGATGAGACCCAAGTTCATAACAAATGATGATGAGGAGTTCGCACTTCTAATAATGATATTCATGAATTATGTCTCGCCGGAAAGTTGTGGAACCTAATAATGTTGTGAATTGACAACATATTTGCCTATATGTTTGCTATGACATGATGCAACAAGATGAAGATTTTTTAGCCAAAATCTGTTCACGAATGTAGCAGAGAAAATGATTGGCCAAAATGGCAGGATGCATCAAAAGCTGATTGCTTCTAGCAAACGTGAATTTTTGGACCGAATATCCGAACATCCTGAGGTAATCAAGCCAGTGGGTTAGCAAATGGGTTTTTGTACGGAAAAGAATGAAAAGATTGAAGTCCTGAGATTATAAGGCCCGACTCTTGCTAAGTTTTTTCTCACAAGACCTTGCATTGATTATATGGACATTTCTCCAGTGGTTATCAATCACCTTCAGATATCTCCTAAATTTGGCAAGTTCTAAAACTTGAAATGCGTCTAATGGACGTTGTCACATGCCTATCTATATGGCTCATTGGACCACAACATTTTTCATGAAATTCCTGAAGCGTCAAAGTCCTGAAGCATACACAGATTCAAGAGACACTTGTATCATAAAACTTCCGAAATCTCGTATGATTGAAACAATCAGGAAGATGTGGTACACTCGTCGAGTGAATATTTGTTAAAGAAATGGGGGGTTGGAGGGGGGGGGGGGGAGGTGTGGGAAAAGGGTACAAAAATGACCACGATTTGGTCCCTTGCATTTATTTTTTATTAAAAAACGGTGGGTTCTGACTTTGTCATAATCGCTGTAATGTTTGATCATTGCACATCCTTGGCCTGGTAAAGAGCTTTAGAAGCTAGTGACGTGTCTGAAAAAGAATTTGAACTGAAAGAATCTCGGCAAGCAAACTTTTGTCTTGGGCCTACAAATTGAGAATTGTCAACTAATGGAATACTTGTTCATTCAATCAACGTACACAAAAATATACTACAGCGGTTTTCATGATAACTCGCACATCCATTGAGTACTCCAATGGTGGTAAGTATCGTTGAACAATACAGATCCATTTCGAACCTCAAGAAAATGATGAAGAGCTTCTTGTGATGAAAACTCACTTAATCTTAGTTGCGATCGTGGCACGAATGTACCTTGCTAACATGACTCACCAGATATCTGTTTTGCATAATCTACTGGCAGGATTCCTTCCTCCCCACAAAAAGACATGGAACTTGTGTTAAACACTACTTCGATTATCTTCGCGGACCATGGACATGGGTTATTCTATTCCATGAAATCCAAATCAGAACTGATTGGTTACGCAGATGCAGGGTATTTATCACAGATCCGCATAAGCCGATCAAAACAGGCTATTTGTTCATGGGAACACGGCATATCTTGGCGATCATGAAGCAAACGTTGGTAAGCCACTTTCTTTCAAATCTGCAGAAGATAATAAGCCATCCATGATCAAGTCGAGAGTAGCGTCGGTTGATAATCAATGACCCAATCATATTCAGGAAATGTGTGGTTTTTCTTTTTCTTTGAAAAGAATATACCACCACAATGTCAAGATAGGCTGATGTAAGCTTCAATTTGAAGGAGGATTCCATCAAGCAGAAACCGTACAAAGCATATCTCACCAAAGTTCTTTTCAGCATGATCTTCAACAAAGGTGAGATCGAAAGTTTCAACAAATTGTTCAAAGTGAGACTTCTTGCTGATTTTTTTAAAAAAATATTCACAACGGCATTGCCAACATCAACGTATTGAGAGTTGATATACAGATTCGGAATCGCGTCCGTCTCCAAGATATCAAGTAAAATTGCATCAGGGAGTAAAAATACGCACTGTAACTCTTTTTTTTTTTTTTTCTTAGTCTCTGGTTTGATCCCACTGGGGTTTCCTATAAAGTTTTATGAGGCGCACATCCAGCGTATTAGGTTATCTGTACTTTCTTACATAGATATCCAAGGGGGAGTGTTTGTAAAATAAGTTGTAGTGCTCATGTGGAATATGACATCACTAATGACTTGTATGCATTAATATAGTGGCTAATGAGTAAATTGTAAAAATAAATTGTAGTGTCCTGTGGAATAAAAATGAACATCACAATGCCCCTTGTAGGCATTAATATAGTGGCTTAATACCAAATTATGAAACAATTAATTACAACTTTGAGGATATATCTTCTAAGATTTTCTTTCTATGAAGAATTCTAGTAAGTTCTTTTCTAACAAGAATTTAGTAGTTCTTTCTACAGAGATAATCTAAGTTGCTAACGTTTTACACAACACTTATCTCCCAAATTATCTCCTTTAGCGCGTTTGGGTACAAGTGTAATAATGCATGGAATCGACTGTTTGAATTTAATTAGTGCGAATTGAAGTGTTAAGCAATGCAGAGTTTATTTTAATCAGCGTTTGGTTTATTTGTTTCTCACTTCACGTGTATTGGTTTAAAAAGCGATAATTTTTTTTTTCCACTTATATTGCTTAATTATTGTAATTGGTTCAAGGTAATTAATTGTCGGTACACACTATTGTTTTAATGGCCTTCGAACTAGGGTTACTAATTTTTTCCAAAAGGTCACTGCACATTTATATTTATCTGAACACAAAATCATTAACTACTTTATTTTATATCAATAAAAGTCACTCCACTTAAATTTTTATTACAAAAATCGATTTAACGATATCATTCCATTAAGAACGAGCTTTCGAAAATTTTTGGTCAATATTCTCTATTGTTGACGGTTGACACCCAATTTGAGACCCACGTCGGTATAAATTAATTCGCGACTCGTAACGTTTTTCCAAACAATTTAAATAATTAGTTTTTATAAATTTTACGAAATATAATAATATCATGTTTACAGAGTTATGTATACAATTGGTAATTTCCTATTATTCCAAACCCATCATCGAAATATTTTAATTCTAGTAGGCATCTATCTTTATTTTAAATTATAATATAACTTTGAAGCACTATTTTATAATGATTACTAAAAAAAACCAAAAGGAGGGAGCTCGTTGATTTTAATACAAATTCATTTTTTATTTAAGATTTAACCAATTTTTGAATTCATGCATTTATTTAACTAAATTGGGCCAGCCTTTTAATTTTAATCTCTTTTTCCCTTTTACTTCATGTTGAAGAACAAGCCCTTTTCGTTGTTTGTTTGCACATCCCATGAATCATCTTTCCTCGCTTTCCCCTACCCCACAGGCCCACTTCCCCTCAACCCCAAATTAATTCCCAACCCCAATTCTCCCTTTTCAGCTGCCCCAAGCCCACTTCAATTTTTAAAGAGCAAGACCCAATATTCAGGCCCCAACATTAATCCCAGCCCAACATCCACCCAATTTCTTTTCCCTAACCGAGCCATCCCCTTAAAATGGCCAATTTTCATTCCTTTGGGGCCATCGAGCCTACCCATTATCATAATAACAAAAACCCGCCCAGTTTCTTCGACCTCAACATCGTCCACCTCCCTATTGTTTTATTTTTTGAAACCCGACCCCCGAACTTAAATACCCTGACCCGTTTCCCCTTCCCTTCCTCTTCTCCCCCCCCCCCCCCCCCCCCCGATACCGCGCATTTCCAGAAAACAGAAGAAGCACCAAGAAGCGCATAAAAAAGCAACAGCCCCAAACAAACGGATCTCCCCCCCAAACACCAACCGCGTCTCCCTCACGTCTTCTTCTCCTCGCACCCCGTTCCACACCGTCCCTCTCTCTCTTCTCCTCTCCCATCGCGCGTGAAAACGTAGCAGGGCAACGGATGCATCCCTGCTCCCTCCGTACGCATCCTCGCTGTGAGCACGGACATAGCTTCTCTTTCCTTGCCCACACTAAATCACGCCACGTGGCTCGCGATGGACGGTCGAATTTCCTTCTTTTCAGCTCGACCCATCCACCTCCCTTCCCGTCTCAAATCGTTTTGAGATAGTTTTGGGGTCTTTTTTTTGAATTTCGAATGGGAATGGGCTCAAATTGGCGGAAAGGGACACAAAAAAATCAAACCTAAAATTTCCTTATTTATCAATCCCCCCTTCCGTCACGTGTCGGTGGCCGACGTTCTAATCTAAAGCTCAAACATTCGGAGCAGAAGGGTGAGTTTTGGAGGGCCCGTGATAGTCTCATTTTCCTGCTCGCCATCTTTCGCAGTTCGCCGCCAGAGAACAGTAATTTTTATCCTCTCCAAACACTCTTCGGCTAACATGTTGTTTTTTTCGCTCCGAATTCTTTTGTGACGTCGTTTGCTCGAGATTAATAGTTTAAAATGTTTGTACTTGTTTGCTGTTATCGATTCGGCTAGGTCTTTGTTTGTGCTGGGTCAACTCTGTTAAGTCATTGAATGTGGACTATGGGGCATGTGTATACAAGAGCATCAGGATGTTATAGTTGTTTTTGTAGTTGTTTCGATTTCGTAGATGTATCTTGTTGTTATGATTCTGTTCTGTTATGAGATGTTGGTTTATGTTTCTGCTTTCTGTTTTTTCGATTTTTATCGTGGCGTGGCAGCCATCGTCCTTACCGTATCAGGTTCAGTGGCTCTTTTTTGAAAAGTTATGGATTGATAAAATGCTGTCGCCCTTGGTTTCCCTCCCCTAGAGTTAGATGGATGGAACAAGGTAGCTTAATATCGAGTGATGGATTTATGTGTTTGTTGATCTCCGTTTAGCACTTGAAGTCTCCTGTAAGCTCGTCTTACTTTCGCGAGTTTGTTTATGGCATGTCTTCTGTTTCTTTACTATGGGCGTAGGTATATATAGCAGTTGGGGATATTTTACTTTTGTTTGTTTGTTCAATTAGAAAATGTCAGTAGCTCATTTTGGACCAGGGCTCACATGTTTTCAATGTGCGTTGCATATAATTTTCTATCCGTTCTTAGGTGGTAAGAGTATTTGTTGTTTGTTCAACATCGGTGGTTTGCTGTATTTTACCATATGTAATCCCTGTGCTCAAATTTTGGTTCTTAGTTTTAGTGCTATTTTTGAATTCTTCACCCTGCAATGGAGTATATTGGTTTTAAATAGATACGGTGCTTGTTTTTTTTTTTTTTTTTTGCATATTTGTCAATAGCGTAAAGTATGCATATGATGGAATATCATTTATGCATCTACGCACTTCATATCACCCCGCCATTTGCTTTACTTTTTATTTATCCTATTGACGAACTCCTTTTCCTAGAATTAAGTTTTATTATTTATTCATTTCACAGAATTAGTTACTCATTTTCTTTCTTTTTTTATGTTAAGTGGTAGTTGTAGAGAGGTTGTACAAATCCTAACTATTATTTCTAGAATCATCCATTTGTATTTTGTATAAATAGATAGCTTGTATTCATTAGAATACAACTTCCTTTTATACAAATATCAACAGATCAGAATTCTCTCCTCCTTTTCCTTCTCTAGATGGCAGTCATCAATGGGGACTTTGCTCAACTTTGTGGAGCTAAATTTGTCTGATCAGAGCATTAAGGTTGTTTTTCTGCTCAAATTCATATCTGTTAATTGTTCATCTTCAATTTCGTTTTTTTTTCTTCTTATCGCACAATTGTTGAAGTTAATGAATCATGTTAACTGGGTCCTCATCCTCTGCTCCGTCATCCTCTGTTCCAGCTCCAATTAATTTCGATGCTGGATCCACTATACATTCACCCCTCTGATAGTGCACGGTTCAGTGCTTGTTCCCTTTACCATTGATGGTGCGGGGTTTTTTCGATCTGGAAGAGAAGTGTGTTACTCACTTTCATTTAAGAACAGTTAGGTTCTCAATGGAGAATTCATGGAAGTCCAGTCACAGTCTTCCTGATATCGTCAATGGGAAAGATTGTGCTGCCAGGTTACTTCCTGATACTGAATTCCCTTAAGCAAGGACATTTGCATATAGTTTAGAATACGTGGTTTGATTCATTGGATTTTGTGTTAGTGAATTACATGAATCGATATGATCAGACCAATGGAGCTAAGCTGTATCAAATCAAAGGGAAATTAATGATCTACTCAGGTCTTCTGGACCATTACTTCATATACACAATAATGAAGAAACTCTGGGAAGAGCTCACCACACTAAGTGCTAATAAATACTGTCAGTGTGACTTGTACAGTGTGCTAAACAGACAATGCATAGGCTGAGCAAGACCAGACGACTCATTCAGTTTCTCTGGCTTAATTAGGTTTATACATCATTCGAGGAACATTCTGATGATGAATCCTTTTTACCTTCTATGGACAGCTTGTTGCTCTTTTGGTTCAGGAAGAAAAACAAAGAGTTCAAACCAAACAATCAATTTCTTTGCCGAATCTTCCTCTTCCTTGAAGTTAGTTTCCAGTTCTTCCACGAAGTTCGGAAGTCCTTCAGTGTGCGAGGTTTTCAAACCACTTGCCACTAGTAGTGCAAGAACAAGGCCTTTCTGTGAATCATTGTAAAAGAGTGGACACACAAAGGACAGTGCCTACAAGCTCCATGGATAATCCTAGCAGACCACATGCCCATTCATGGAACATAATAACCAGCCTTACAATAACCTATCCACCAAGGAGTCATCAACCAAATCAAACTCCAATTCCTTCCCGAATAAAGACACAAGGTAAAGGTACTGCAGCAAATGTTCATGGAGACTGCTAGAGAAGGGTGAATCGAGCACTCAGAGTGGTTTCTGCAGTGTTTTGTCTCAAGAACCAATATCTCATTTGGTCGTATTTTTCAGCAATTCCAATGAGGAAACCTGGGAGATGGATCGCATCTAATAATCCAGTCATCCTGATAATGCATCTCAACTTTGCAAGGTATATTGCTTGCAATTCCTTGTGATTAGATAAACTTTCATGTGATTTTTGGTGGTTCAAAACAAAAACTGACTCTGGATCTTAGACCTCAGGGGCTACTCATCATTTAACTTTTGATAAGACCACATCTAAACCAAATCATTACAATAACCTATCCAATCTTGTTAGACTACCTAATGGCTTAGAGTCACGTAACACAAGTTTGGAGAAGTGGGCTACCTCGGAGATCACATTGTCCAATGTTCTTTTTGTAAACCTACCTTCAAATATAATTTGAATATCCATAAGTTCTTGCATGAAATCTTCAAATTAACACTATTTCACTAATTCATTTTGTAACTGCAGCCCCTTGCACACTGAAGAGTCCTCTGGAAATTGGTAACACATGATGGGCTGTTATTCCTTTGTTGCAAAGTGGCCTACATAGCAATCCTATTCCTCCAGCAGAATCACAATTTTTCCTTGTCTTTCATCTCATGTAATCATACAAACGAACCTAATGTTCTCTAGTTCCCATTTTCTGTTCCCTATACAAATACAAAGAACTGTTGTGTTGATTCTAATCCTGTTGTAAAAGAATACAATCGGGGGGGGGGGGGGGGGGGGGGGGGGGGGGGGGGGGGGGGGGGGGGGGGGGGGGGGGGGGGGGGGGGGGGGGGGGGGGGGGGGGGTGTTACCAATAAAAGTGATAATTCTTGTTTCACTTCTTTACACTCATGTCAAATTTGCAGACCTTTATGTCATTATAACTTGGTCATGTTCCCTTTGTGAAGATGAGTGGTTAACTTCAATAAAAAACCCCACAGTTGGGAAGTTCTCAACCAACACTTTTTTTTGCCACTCTGTACCCTATGGCTAGCAAACCAGGTTCCATTCCCATTCAAACCCACTCAGTCCCTAAATGTTTTTGATTTGTTACAACAGTGAATCTAATGGGGGCCTTACCACACCAAAAAACCACAACACTTTCAGCTATTTCATTTTGCACAGGCTCAAAGGTCCTAAATTGGATCGGACCCACTGTATACAGCATAGAATTTTGTGTATCTCTTTCCTGAGTTTTCCTTACTGGAAAGGCTAGGGCCCTTTTCATCAAAATTTTTAGACAGCCCAAAGGCCAATTTGTTTTGCAAGGATTTGGATTGTTAAAAAGGGCCCAAATTTGAACAGTTTAGGAACAGGTAGGCCAAAGCCAAAGGATGGATTTGGGCAATCAAGCCAAGTTCAAATATTTTTCTCTCTTTATTTTTATTATTTGTTAATAATTAGTGTTTTGGTAGAATTTTATAAGCTCCTAAGGGTTAGCCATTTTTCCATTATTTTAAATTTTACTATTTTTCACTTTTTCACCATCAGTTTTTCCTTCAAGTAATTCCCTCTAAAATTTTCCTAGAAGTACAAAAAAAATAATTAAAAAATAATATCAAAATGAATTTTTCTCTTTACTTAATTAAAAATTTTATTTTAAAAGTCATTAGTCAAATCGCCGGTCAACCGCAATTTAGCGGGCATCCCGATGGCCTAACACCTTCTCGGGATGTACATTGAACTGCGAACCCGGTTTCAATTGATTTTTAATCTGTTTTTATCTTTTGAAATTTTTCTTTATTTTAAAATCAAAATCAAGTGGCGACTCCGAATTTGAAAAGTCTATTTTTCTTAATAATAAGATAAATTACTTTTTCGAACCCTCGTCAATTTTTTTTTTTCCATTAATAAACAAATAAATACTAGTATTCTTTTTTAATAAAACAATACTGCAGTAATTGTACCTATTAATCATTTTTGCTGACATGACCCTACTTGTCATAAGAAACCGCCTAAAGAGCGTTGACGACCTCATTTTTACTTTTAAAAATAGATTTTTTAAAAAAAAATTAAGTGATATCTCCTCTTCTTCTATGACTCAACAACCACCATTGCTATCAACTTTCCTCCATCACCATTTCTTTTTTCGAGTCATTTTTTTCATTTTTTAAATTTTCCAAGCCAATCGTTTTCTTCCCTTCTTTCACCACCCCACCACCCCCGACATCACAAATATTTAATATATTGTGGTAAGAAATGAATCCCAATTTTTGACAAAACTTCTCATTTTTTCCGATGAATCTGAAATTATTTTTTTTAAAAATCGTTAAGGAATTTAAATCCTAAAGAACTCACAACATAGAAGAAAAGAAGTAACAACAAATCTAATTACTATTAAGAAGTAGTGAGATTGGAGAGAACATACCATTACAATAATTTAGATCAAGGAGAAGAATAGGGTGGATGTATGGAAAAAAATTCATAATTTTATTGAATGAAAAAGAGTCGAATTCAAATTACTATCAAATTCTTCGATTTGTGTCCTTGTGCTAAGGGAAAAATGGTTAACGGTAGTCAGCGAGGATGAGGTGAGATGTTCTAGGAAAGAATAAGAAAAGGGGAAAGAAAATGTTTTTCTTAGATTATTATTTTTAGTGAAAACTCAAATTTTTTTTTATTTTATTTTTTAATTTATTTTTAAAGTGTTTTTATGGATCCATGCTCTGTGTCGCTTTTCTATTAAGCTATTATTACCACGTTTTCATTCAGCGAGTTAGGACACACTCTCTTTACGTTTAGTTAATTGCCAAAATATGTTCCATAGGTATTTTTTTTTGGGGGGGAAGTAAAAAAGTGTTCCATGGAACAAAACTTATAGAATATTATGTCTAAATAAAATATGTTGGAACACCTTTAGATGGCTATAGATAACTTAAAAGCAAAATATAATCTAATCTTATCTTTAATCTGTTAAATTAGACCATAGCATATGATAAAATGGAGGAAATCATTTTTCATGGAGGGGGAGTAGAAATCCTAAAAAATGCACATGACCTAAAAATGTGTATCATAAAAATAGCAAATGTCTAAAAATTTTGCATTGTAATTATATGTATTTAACAGTTACTCGTATCGTGTGTTTAATCATTCAATGCAATGTTTTATTATTTACTAATTTAATAAAGTAAAATAAAATATAAATTTAAACCTATAACCATGCATTTATTGACTAGTAATGAATCCCCAATGCGAATAAATTTTTTATCTATTTACAAAAAATGGTTGTCCAAATCTAAGTTTTTCTCTCCATATACATACATGTTTATAATGCCTCTTAGGTGATAGTATTTATGAGTAATATTGAATGCAGCACTTATACCTTTGATTGATTCAAGTAACTCCATTACCTCAAAATTCGATGTTAGAGTAGAAATTAATGAACCACCATAGTTTTTGGTAAAAAAAGTCACAATGCTATAGAGTCCTACTTGCTTTCTACAACTATTTCAACACTGATACAGGTAAACTCACAAATATTTCACAATCAAAACGCTTCCTTGCACAACTCTTATTTCAAATCTGGAAAAAAATAGGAACAATTTGCAATTCAGTTAATTTATTTTAAATTTCAAAATATTTTATAATAGATTTATTAGCAAAATATAATACAAATCTTGATACTTAACACTTTAAATAAGACACATGCATATGATAAAATGGAGAATTAGTTGTAATGGAGGGGAGTAGAAATCGTAAAAAAATACACATGTACTAAAATATTTGGTGCATGTTTATAATGTTATTTAATACTAACTCTTGTAACGGGTATTTACATCAATTCAATATACAATTTTCATGGGTATTATTAGATTTAATAAAGTAAATAACGATAATTTAAACACATGACATGCATGTATTAACTTGTGTAAATACCTGATCAGATATTTCACCCAAGAAAATTGTTGTACTAGAATCGAAGCTAGAATCGAGCTTCTCATCTTCATACATGTTGGGATATGCCGTCTTATAGGTGATACTCCTTCCATCCGAAATTGTTTTGTTATGTTGCGCTTCTCGAAAGTTTAATTTAACTAATTTTTAAAGGTAAATTAGATCAATTAATTCATATTTTAAAAAAAAATAGATATTCTAAAACTTAGAAAAGTCCTATAAATTATACATTTTGCATATTATATTATCGGAAAATAATCATCTTAAAACATGGTTAGGTAAAATTTTTTTTATAATTTTATTTTAAAAATATAAACCGCATGACAAATAATAATGGACAAGAAATAGTATTTATTAGTAATATTGATGAAGCACATTTAATAACTGTTGAAATTGATTCAAGGAACCTCCATGACTCAATTCGTGTTAGATTGAAATAATGAACCGAGTTTTGGTTAAAAAGTCACAATGCATAGAGTCCTACTTGCTTCTACAACTATTTCAACACTGACTACAGGTAACTCACAAATTTTCAACGCTTCCTTGCACAACTTTTATTAATATGGAAAAAAATATGACAATTTTTTGCATTCTGTTATTTTTTTTTAAATTTCAAAATATTTTATTAATATTATAAAAATTTTAAAAGTTTTATTTATGTTAAATAGAAATGCTTTAAACAAATCGACTAAAAATCTCAATCTCATATATATACTCTATATATAATCTCAAGCATAACAATTGTGTTCTCACAAACATTAAGCTGTAAATTATTGGAGATCCAACATGCTATTACTCCCCCATTTCATATTAGTAAGTTTGTTTAAATTATTATTAATGACTAAAAATATAATTTAATTAATTATTCTATTATTTTTAAGTATTAATTATTATTTCCATATGTTTTCTTAAAAAATACCATTATTAATTTTATTGTATTAATTGATTAAGAATATTTTTAAATAAAATAAATTTCTTTTTATATTTATTAATAAGCACGTCAAAGAAAAAAAATAAAGTTACAACACAATTTAACTTTATCATGAGCTATAGATTGAAGTGATAAGACTTGGGGAATTTCACAAAGGCCAATCGAAAAAATATTGTAAAGGTCTCCATGAGGGAAATGTGAAGTACGTTTCGTAACATTAAAGAAAAAATTTACTTGAATATATAATTTATTTATTATATTTTTAAGAAAATTATTATTGAAAAACTTCCTAAAACTCTTGTTTCACTCTTCTTATTTCATATACATCACTATATGCATAATTTTCTTTGTCTCTATTACTTATCCACTTTTAAAATTGACGATACCTATTAAGAAAAACAATAATTGACAGGAGTTGAGTTTACCATTTTAACCGGGGTTTAACCTCTTGTTTAATTATGAAGTGAAAAGCATTAATATTTAGCATTTTGAAAAAAATTCTATCTTTTTCAAAATAATTAAATTTGGGGGTATAATAGTTAAAAAACATATAGTTATTTCTTGATGTGTCCAAAATAGGACAAGTAACTAGACTAAAATATAAAGGAAAAGTGGACAACTACTTAGGGACCATATTGAATATATCAGAAGATACAAGTATCGGGATGTGATGTATCCATATTATGTGTTCTTATTTACAATTAGTTATCAAGACACATGTATCCCGAGGCGTTGGGTTGTATTCGAAATTGGAAGTGGTATATTAAGATATTAGTTGATGTATTTTGAAACTATGTGATGTGTCCCGAAATCAAAACAAACATTTTCAGGACGTGAGTGATATATCCAAATCTTAAAATTTTAGAAAAATTTTTGTAGAAATTTCGAAAGTTTGACACCTAAAGTTTTTCGATAAAGTAACATAACCATTTGGGTGCGTCCAAAATGGACGGGTTTGGGTTTTGAAATGGCGAATATTAAAAGGGAACTTTCCACCCACAATACGACTTAAAAATAGTCTAATTACACTCCATCGTCATAGTTGATATTAAAATTTGTAGCTGCCATGTATAATAGAGAGAGAGGGCGAGCGAGATCATGAGAGGGAAAGTGAAAGAGTGGAAGAAAAGGGTAATTGTCATTTATATCGTTAGTAATTATATGTATTATGGCATATGTATTTGTATGATATGGCAAGGGCAATAGCGGAGAGGGAGGAGAGAGGCGAGCGAGTTGGTATAGGGAGGATAGATGGAAGAGAGGGTAAAGAGAGGTGACTTGTTGTGTTATAATTGTATATTATACATATCATTTGTATATAAGGCAACCGAGAAAATGGGGAAGGGAGAAGAGGAGGCGGGCGGATTGGGAAAGAGGGGAGAGAGGCGAAGCGCGAAGAGGGCTGAGAGTTGCATATATATTTTTATATATTCTGGCGAATTATACCTATACAAACGTGACTAATTATGCACAACTCGAAATCAATTCATTTAAATTAATGTTAATGTTGGTCGCAATTGGTAAGTATTCAAAACTATAGCTATGATGAGTAATAAAAAGTATAAATTTGCTTTGTTGCGTAATTTTTCTCATATTAAAATGTGTTAAAATAGAAATCCGGGTTGGGTCTTGATCCATCCAGTTTACTTTGGCTCAATTGAGTCTAAAAATGGATTGAGTCTTGACCGCCCAATTTGACCACTGATTACTCTCAATAATTAACATATTGAATTTAGCTTTTTAATTAGCGCACCATATTAATTTCCGCTCAGAATTTCTATTAAACGTACAAAATTATAGATAAATAAAACTATTGTTAAATAGAATAATAATTCTACCTTCAAATACGAACACAAAAATCTCAGTAAAGTTTTTAAACGGATTGAATTGGAGATTGTATTGGGATCATGAAGATTCCTCTTCAAATAGATTACGCCGCGAATGATTTAAGAATGAACACAATCCAATTATATGGAACCCAACTTGAAATTTTGAATACATTACCTGTTTTTGGTTCAATTCTTGACATCCCTAATAACCAGGATTCAGTGACCTAATATTTTAACATTTTAAGATCTACCTTACTTCCACAAATATTATAGTCGTAACTAACAGCTGCCTCTGTGAGACAGTAACCCTTTTTAATTTTGGCATACTCGAATTTGAATCTTGAAACTCAAGAACTTAAGTTTCTTCCTCTAATTTACCGCACTAATCCATTTTTATTTATTGATCATATTTGATAAAATTTTATTATGTCTAACTGGAAGCATTTGATATTGGTAAGCGATTCTACTTTTGTTGCTTTCCAAATAACGGTTTTTTTCTTCACGTTTAATATATTGGTAATGAATAACTCTTGATTTAAATTACAATGTTTATCCCCAATTCTAATAATCTAAAGTCATTAATAGAAAGAACACATAACATTAATAGTTGAAAAATTCAAGTTATATATAATTAAACATTGAAGTCCGTTAAAAGTTTATATTCTAATTCGACTTTATGGAGAATACATATATACAAAAACCAAAGTACATAAAATGAAGTCCTAATGTAAAATAAATTACTTGAGAGCGCATGAAACATTAGAAATAATTAGGCTCAAAAGTTTTTTGAGACTGCTACTTTTTAAAACATCGCTATGGCAGATCCTAAAATGCGATTTTCTTGTAAGGATTCTTCGCACGTTCCAATAAATGTTTTCAGAAAATGGAAGATTTTTTCCTTTGAGCTGTGTTCATGAATTCCCTGTCTCCCTTTATTCAAAAATTCTAATGTGTTCTATTGCCCTCTTCTCGGAAGCACCCTTTTCGTTCATCATGTAACATTGTATTGGAATTTTGGAACGTCACGCCACCTCTTTTTAATTCATCCTGATTGATACAAAAGTACATAATTAAATTAAATAGCGTAGATTTCGCTAGATACTATATATGTTAATCAAAGGTGTAAAACATACCGAAATTTCCCAAATCAATCTTAACGAAAAATAGTAGGCAGACCATCGAATAATATCAGGATAATTGGTCAAGGAATCCAAGGCCTCTTTGGTAATTTGATTTGTGACTAGGAACAATGAGTGGAACCAATACCATTGGTACTCCAATTTGAGATCCTTGCCTATCCAATGATTCTTCGCAAGTTGGCTTGTCTCCATGGTTGTACCATTTATTGCTTCTTGTGAGTATGAATTTGTTTCCCAATCTGCCCACTAATACCAACATAATATATTAACATAAGTAATTTTAAATATTTAATTCGTCGTCTCTGAGGAAAATGAGGGGTTTTTGGGGAAAAATAATATTTGGTTAAGGGAGAATGAAGCTTACGGATTTTGTAAGGTTAGTGTGGACTTTGATGTCATGATTTTTGAGCCATACCTCAGTACTCAACTCATTGATAATATTAATGAGTGCTAAGAGTAACATACTTCATATAGTCCTGGAAGTTGCTTGCTCCATTGCCTTTTGTATCCCTCTGAAATTGTTACTGAGAAACATCAAATGTTTGGTAAGTATTTTGCGATAGATGCATTATAATTACCTTCTGAATACACGAGTGAAGAGTTCCAACTCATCAAGCGTGCCAAAATAAACATCACATAAATGTCATCTATGATTGAAATAAAAAACAATGACTTTTGTTATCAATCTTCTCAGTAGCTATGTTTGAGGCTCAATATGCCCCTACGTCCAAAACATCTTCTCAACCATATCTCCCCTTGAAAATGGAAGCTTTTCCCGCAAGCCCGTATTCTTTCCACCACCTAATGAAACAATTTACTCACAGCTAATATGAGAGTAATTTGTATTCACTTAAAAGATATGTTTTCTGCGTACCCGGATACAAATAAGAAAACATCTACAACAATCTTGTATGGTGTGTTGCTTGAACAATGTTGAAGCGTCAATGGTGTTAGCAGCTCGTTTACTCAGAAAAGGTTGGGATTAGCATTTGAACATTCTCTCATAAATTCGAATACATACACCCCGACCTTGGGGGTGCGTCTAATCTTCGGCATCATCCAATGTGTCTGGGGTGGGTGCGGGCAAGGGCATGTACCCCACTACATATCCACTATCATTTATATCTCTCCTCCACAAACGACTTGTTGATCAACATCTCTCATTAAATGTGCCAAAGTGGATTTTTGTGGTATTTCTCAAAAAGCTTTTGTCATTGTTTTCTAGACATAACGAAGCTTCATATAATTTTAACATCCTTTGTGTCTTTATCAAATGACTCTGCTCAATTTCCATTCGCATCCTTTGGAAATCGTTCAATATATCTAGAACACAAATGCAAAAATAAAATGCTTAAGAAGTTGATTCAGATTCTATTTCTAAATAACCAACTATTGGTAAGCTATTTTTTTGAAAAACTTCCTTAGATTTATAAGGGCGGCTCAATAAAATAGACTGTGTACGTAAGCAAAACATGAATGACAATAATAAGCGTCAAGTGTTACTATTGTCCTTGGGAGATATGAAAAGAGGTTGTCTCAAGAGTCAATTTCAAAGCTTTGGTTTGCGTCGCGGTGAATCTGTGTGTGGTGGCTATATTTAATATTTATCTGCTCCTCATAATTTTTTTTTTTGCGCATAATTTCTCTTTAAAGTGGGTAACTCACTCAAGCCTCTCTCAATGTATCTATCAACTCCAACTTCTCTAACTCTTCATCATGTGTTCCCCAACCATCATGCATCATCAAATGCTCTTCACTGTTTCTCTTTAGTTTCGTTTAAAATTCTTCTATACTTGGTCCCTCCCTATGCGTGTCTGTGTGTTTACAAATTAAATGAATAAACAAGTGACGTGAATATAATTATAGCAAATGTATGTACAGTACCTCATTAGGATTGTTAGGGATTTGAATAAAGTGAAAACCCCACATGGTAGGCGTGTAATTCCCTGAACGCCTTGTGGCGGAAATAGGATTGAGTGCCCTTTATCTGTAATATTGTTAGCAGAGTGACGACCGGAGTGAGGTACATATATGCGCTTGTGTTCCTTGAGGTGGGCATCTTGCAATCATCCCTATTTACTCCATATTGAAACGCATTTTAGTGTGTTTTCTGCTCAATTATTTTTTAGAGATGTAGATGAAACATAAACGAATATAAAGACAATCCTTTTCTATTGGATATCAGTAATACAAATAAACTTCCAAGTGGATAATGTAAATAAATCAACTATGTACCTACCTAGTAGTGGTGAGTATAATATAATCTAATCTTCTATCTTAACTTTAAATAGACATATGCACCTAATAAATAGAAGGAAATTACTTGTAATAGAGGGGAGGTACCAAGCCTAAAATCGCACATTTACTATTTGTAGCAAAAAATACATATTTGTGCACCGTGGCGGAGCCACCTTAGTGAATGAGTGGTCCACTGTCGACCGTACATTTCTTTTTCGGAAAATTACGTTGATAGCAGAACTAAAATATTTTTTTATCATATTCTATTTACATATTGACAGCTCTTTGGACTTCTACACAATTTTATTTCTTTATCATTTTGACACCCCTTAAGACCAAATTATAGCTCGCACTGTTTGGCCTGTATGTATATTGTTACACTTACCATAATCGGATTTTAACACCACCTCAAATGGCGATTTTCATTATTACTAGATTTAATGAGTAAAAATAACCATAATTCAAACAAATGATATGCATTCCTTGGACTTGGTGTAATACCCTATGCGAATAAAGTTTTACCTATTTACAAGAAAATTATTGTAGCTAGAAAGCTTCTCATATGAATACTACATGTTTGGGATAATGCCTCTAATAGGTGATAGTATTTAGTTATAATATTGATGTAAGCACATGTAAACTGTTTGATTGTCATTCAAGCACTCCATGACCAAATTCGTGTTAAGTAGAAATTACATAAACCTAGTTTTGGTAAAAAAGTCAATGCTTATAGAGTCCTACTTTGCTTTCTTACAACTAGTTCAACCTGAATACAGGGACTCACAATATTTCAACACTTCCTTTAGTTCGCAAGAGCACAGCCATTATTTCAATTGGAAAAAAATAGGACAATTTGCAATCTAGTTAATTAGTTTTTAAATTTAAAAATATTTATGATATTATAAAATATTTACTGTTATTTAATAAAATTGCCTAAAACACCCACCCAGACTAGTGATGGCTGACCTCTAATTTAATTTTGCCAGCAGTTGAGAAACACCCCACCCAACTAGTTGATGGCTGACCTCTAGTCCTTCTTGGAGGTCACCATTCTTTGTTTGTTTATATCCACACCTTTTATAATGTTTTGAACTGAGTTATGTTTTATCTCTTGGAGGGTTGGGTTTGTTGAACTCAACGAATGATATCACATGGACATTATAATTGGATACTATTCCTCAACGTGGTACATTCCTTAGCAAGTTACATAATTAGTGTATTGGATGTGTGGACACCGTAGCTGTGTGTTGTGTGAGAGATATGGTGGTACTGTTTTTTGGTCTATGTTGTTATTGGTTCGGTGCTGGTCCGATAGGGGTTTTTGGTGGGTGCTGGGCGCTGGTCCTGTTTGTCCTATCTTACTTTTGGGGGGGGGGTGTGTTCTCCTTTTATGTTGGGTGTTTGAGGGTGCAGCTATAGTGCTGGGTGGTTCATATAATTATACGGTAGTATTATATCTGTGTGGGTATTTGCTTGATCCTAATACTTATAATCTGCTTTCTCGTGACTTATTTGGCCCTTTGATTTGTTGTTGTGTAGAGGGGATGTGCGGCATCTCTAGTTGTGATGGGTTAAAGACACGTTGAGCTTTTGGGGGTAGTTTATATGAGAATGGTGGTGGTTTGCGTGTAGTAGGGGGGGGTGTATAGTGTTTGGTTTGGGTCGACTTCGCACCTGTGGCTTGGGAGATGTAGGTCTCATGGTGTCGGGGAATAGGTGAAGATGGCCACTGGCAACAAAATTGAGCTCTATTTCTTTGTCGGGGGGGTCTGGTGTTTTGGGTGTGAATAGCAAAGCGGATGCCGGCACCGGTGGGGGATTTAGCCTGGGATCTGTTTCATTTGGGCGGTTGTGGGGGTCGCTAATTTTGTGTGTGCGTGAATGATTTTCATGGCCAGAAGGGGAACAAAGCAAAA
>JAKWJA010000378.1:0-53239 GCA_027704765.1 Solanum habrochaites | reverse complement strand
TGTGACAATTTTATATAATTTTCATATATTTCATACCAACCCTTAACCCCTAACCTTGCTCTCGTGTTCCGTCCTTTGCTTCTCCTATTTCACTAAGTTTTCTCATTATACTATTTCTTCCCGTTTCCCACTAGAAGTCTCAATCCTGGTCCCAATCCATACTCTCTCGTTCCTCAGCATTTTGCTCGCATATAACTTAAATCAACCTAAATTAAAAGACAAGTCTCAAAAAGAAAATTCATCAACACTGAGAAGAAAATAATATTGAGTATTTGTCATTAGTTTTAATAAGTCATACATACCTACATCTTAAATTTATTTTTTCTTACTATATTTAAATGTAACGAATACTTCTTACCTTATTTACGCCTAATTTAGTAATTTTAAGTTTGATTTATTTTCGTTTACGAGTTTACAATATTTCTTTATATTGATTATTTACTTAGTATTTTTTTATTGATATTTTTGTGTCAGCAAATCGATACTGATCTCCATATTTTTTGTTATTTTTTCTAAAAAATCACCTTAGATACTTAATAGGTTTGGCCCAACGAATATTTGAACAGAATTTTAATACTAGTTTGTATGCAGCTTTAACATTATTAATTACCCTGAAAAAATTTACCAAAAATCTGAAAATCTTAAGTTTATTAGTTTATTGTATTTATAAATTTTAACGTTGACACAATGGTTTGGTTTTGGTATTTGAAAACCCCGCCCCAACGCGAGGTTGACAAACTTGAAAATCCGAAACCGTTATTGGTTTTGTTTGGTTTATACTTTAAATTTTTACCTCAATGGTTTCGTTTGATATTTATAAACTCAAAACTCGAACCAACCCGATCATGTACACACCTCTACTAAATTATAAGTTTAAGTGTTAAGGAATAGACCAAAATAACCCCATAATTTAGGTAATTTTCCTTACCTAAACAGACTAACTTAAAAACAATGCATGCTCGTGGCATTGAAAAGATTTAAATACATTTGCATTTAATATCTTAGGGCCAACCTAACTCTCATGTACTTGAAAGTTAATGGTCGTTTTAAGTTGACCCAAAACTCCAACTTAGCAAAACTGAAAAATCTCATATAACTTTTCAATTAGTTCTTTCTAATAAAATGATACTATTTCAAAGAACGGGATGTTTCATTTATTCTTAAAGAAAGTTAAAAACACTTACTCAGTTTCGACATATTAGCTAAGCATAAGTCCGTCACGTGTATAAGGCATATAAGTAATTCCGCTATTTGGTTCTTAAGTCACATAAGCACATAAGTCAGACCTTAAGACCTTTAAAAAGTCCTGTTACATTAGTTAGTAGTCATCAATTGGGAATAAAAGTTCATATAAGTTCTCACATAGTTGTTATAAGTCCACATTACATTAATTACTAGTCAAATTAGGATAGAGAAGAAAGAATAAAAAGTAGTTAGGTCAAACACACAAGTAATACTCGCATTAGTTATATAGGTCACATTAACATTAGTTAAAATCCGGTCACATTATTAAAGTGTGCTTACCTATGACCGTATCTGATTGATCCGCCAAACTAACGAGACGAGCGAGTAGTTTACGTTCTGCATTAACTAGTTTTTGTGTAGTGAGATGACCTGAAAGTACCAAGTTTAGGGCCTTTCTTAAGGATTTTAAGGGAGTTATTATGGGTAAATCGGGTGGTTTAAATTGGTTCTGTTTTTGGTTTTGAAATTGGGGTTAAAAATTTGTAAACCCAGATTATGGCGTGGATTGCACAACACTACATAATGAGCGTTTGGTTAGGGAAATTGGGAAAATGTGACCCTGATTTATGTGATGTATAGTATGACGGAGGACATTGACACAAATAAGTTTTTTGAAGATTTGAGGACTATTTGTCCCTTTATCCAATTTTAAAAAAAGTTTGAGATTTCAAAACAACAAAGCCATACAACAACGTAGTTATGCCTTCCAAGCTACATAACCCTGTTGACAAGTTATCTCAACAGCCTGTATGATTGGGCGGGATAAAAAAGAAATACACTGATCTTTTGTAACAAATTTCATAACGAAGGAAGAACCAATGGACATGGACATTGAAGATTTACTGTTCACGTGAAAACGCACTAGAAAAACTAATAGCACTCAGACATAACAGAAATCCTAGCCACGCCCAAACTGAGCAGCCCCAGAAATACAAGTAGACTCACAATAAGTGATGTGATTAATGGATTCGAATCATATGAACTTATAATGCACCGATAATAGGTGCTTGTTGCTCAAGAGAAGCATCCCGTGTTACGCATTTGGAAAGATTCGCAACTCAAATGACAGTACTCTAGATAGCTACTACCCCTTACAAGCATTACTAACCAAAACATCCTGAATGAGAAAGGACCACACCCCAAAAGATGTACTTTTGACAGTCACCCTAATGCAAGCATTACTACGAGATATTATGTCAAAATGCAAAAACAAGAAATGGACAATGAAACAAGCCTGCACTAGAAAAGTTCAAGAAGGGTCAAAACCCTAAAGAAATGTAACGTGAACAATCATCCCTAATGTAAGCATTAATAATGAAAGCTTTCTGTATTAACATAGTTCAGAGAAGGGGCCACACCTCAAAGGGTGTAATGTCCAATGCAAACACTAGTATTTTAAAACCCACACATTATTTTAAAACCAACATACAAAACCACTTTTGAGACTAAAAACCCAAACATTATTTTAAAACAAACATACAAAACCAAAAAAATATTTCACACAAAATAATAGAAAATGCAAGTTTTATATTCTAGCTTTGACTGGTAAAATTAACATCTTAGCAACATTATTAAGTCCAGCAAAATAACAACCAAATCCTCAAAATAAATATTTTCCATGATTATCCAATATGACATACAGATTCATCTATGTATACCACTACATCTGTTAGAAAAACATATATGCACCAGCGTAAGCATATAGTGACTTTACTGCGTAATTGAATAATAGATAATGCACAAACAACCGCTTATGCTAGACACATATCATGCTAGAACATATAGACATACAGAAATTTAATTCAATAAATACTCTTGAAGCATGAGCGGATACCTTCAAGCGAATGCCCAAAATAGATAAACTTTCAAGCGAATCTACAAAATAACTATGGTCTTCTATAGTGATCCCAATCAGATCCTAAGTCTCCATACTTGGGTGGATGCAAGTAATCACCGACTAGAAAACCTATCACTTTTTTTATAGGTTAGGAGAATCCCTATATATAGAGAACTCTTCCTAATCCAAAAAGCACTAGAAAACCTAGTTTTTCTAAAAGACTAGAGAAAATCCATATTATTCTTCCTTTTTTTCGTAGAAATAAGATTCTGAGTTCTAGCTAAATATGGGCACTATAGGGCCAACCATAAACAAACGCAATACCAATTGCGTCCTATTATGGAAATAATTCCAAAACAATTAATTTGAATTATTCTTAACCATAATAAATTAATCAATCACATTCAGACTAGAATTTCGTAATTGCAATCCTCTATTTTTTTTGTAATCTCCCCATTAAACATTTATATGCGTTCCCCCCATGTTAGATTTCAGCTACTAATCAATAAATTAAATTACTGACAAATTTAACATAATAACTAATGTTCTTTTAGAGAACCACTTAACTTTTTCATGTGTCACAGATTCATAATCCACTTGCAAGATTAGACACGATGAAAACTTAATAAGTTTCTCAAAAAGGCATATCATCATCCATCTCTAATGATACATGTTACCTAAACTAACTTTTATTTCACCAATATTATTATTATCATCCAATACTAGGCATAATTGACTCTCTAGAATCTCACCTTTTCATAAATCAAAACGATAATATATAGGTGAGATCATAATAGTTACATCAGGATTAAGAATATAAGTACAATTAATAGTTTAGAGAATATGTTTTTGGCATTCAGTCCCATTAAATACATACCAAATGTAATTAGCATAAGAATTGTACTAGACCCTTAAAAAGCCGAGGAAATAAGAGCGCCCATAATAGATATAAATTACATTAATACTTTGCTACAATCGTACCCGATGGCATAATTCCACTTTCCCTCCTAGATTGTGACCAAAAATTTTATATTTATAAGAATCGATGAATTAATTCTCTATGGAATAAGCTAAAAACTCTACCCACTAATCATCTACTCTAGAAAGTAAATAGACCCATAAAAAATATATGATCTATTGAATTTAATAAGCAAATAATAATCTCTAATAAATATTATTTTCTGTCACACATTGTTTTATAGTATTATATTCCCACAAAATCTTCTTCATTTCTTTTTTCTAGGGGAAGGCATGGGGAAAAAACATAAGGTTGTACCACAATAGTAAATCCCTTCAAAACATAAACAAGTTTTCTCAGTTTAGACCAAGTTACCACCCAGAATTAGTAAATGTAGATATTAAATTACTTGATGACCTTTCGCCTTCCGAATTCAAGAAATGAATATAGATGTATAATATAGCATAAATGAATTACCATTGAGGATTCTCCTAGTTTGATAGTTGGTTACATTTATTTTCCCCTAGTTAATAAGGGTTTATTCGAGAATTAACAACCATCCTGAAAATGTTCAGAAAGGTAAAGATTATACAATACTTAATGAAATAAGTATTTAAATATATTACCACACCTTTTAAAGTTTGTCGAGAAAGAATTTAAAAATAATAATTAATATTGTATGGATTTTTAACTAACATAATATTAGAAAGAACACTCAAAGTTTAAAAAGATAATAATAAAAAGACTTCTATAGACTGGGGGCGGGGGGGGCGGGGACTGTGGTGGTGTAGGTGGGAACTGGGTACTGGGTGGGAAAAGGAAAGAAACGTTTTCTCGCTCTTTAACAAAAAAGTTCTCTGCCATTTTATTTTAAAACTTTTTAATATCTTTTTAACGAGAATCTTTTACTTTCTTAACCTAACATATAATTTTTTCATTATTTTGTTATATAAAAGAAAACTGAACAGAACGCATAACTTTTCTATTAATCAAATTATTGAACTGCTATTGCAAAAAAAAACTATAAAAAGGACAAGAAAATTTCATTTTCTCACTACTTCTAGGGAGAACTACTAAAGAACACATGTGAATTAGCTACAAAATTGATTGGGTGAATAATATTATTTTTTAGGTTTATATGACAACGTCAATTACTAATTTGGTTTTCAATAATTTTATGTAGTTACTAAGACTCTCTAGAAACAAAACAACATTTCTTGCAATTTCATTTGTTGAACTTACAGTTAATCGATAACCAAAGATATAATTTCACCTTCTGATTTTCTTAAATGAAGTTTTATACTTAAAGCTTAATTAGGCATACATACATAAAACAAAATTGAAATTGAAAAAATAAATACAAACTTACTAGGAATATTTGAATGCTTATCATGAGAATTACTTTTTAGACATATACATTTAATTTTTAAAAAATAATAAATGGATTTAAAACCAACCTCCTCTTGTCGGTTTCCAATATCTAACTGATGCTTCGTTGGGCCATTACATATATACATATAACAAAATACGGGTCAACATAGCTAATAATTTAAATATGAATATAATACATTATTCCGAATTTTACGTTCCAACAGGAATGAAGGGACAAAACTAATGTTTACTATGCTTAGAGGTTTTCACATAACCATCTGTAGTGTTTGACGGATTCATTGCAAACTTCTAGAATACCATCGCACCTATGTATACAATATTTAGTTGGGAATCGCAATATATATAACCAATTCAAAATAATGGAAAAGAGATCATGATCAAACCTTGTCACTCGGACATCGAAAATCTGCAACTTTTATCATTAGCCCAAAAATCAAGCATAGAGGCGCAATTTTTATGCTGGGCCAGATATCTAAGAGGGCAAACACCAATTAATAAAATCAACAGGACAAGAGGCAATCGATGAGTATTTTCATTATCGAAAGTATTAAATCAAGTTAATGCAAACTATATATGTGTTTTGCCAACTTTCTTATATATTTTAAAAATTTTTTGATTGGTCTTTTTATGAACGATCCTTACTGTAAAACATAGGAGGTTTCATTTTCATAACATAAGAAATCAAAGGAAACTGATGTTTTTCATATAAATTATAAGGATACACTAATGCTAATTTTTTTATTTTCTTCATAAAAGATCAAGAGTTCTTATTTTCCTCAAACTTTAATCCATGAGAACTTTAAAAAAAACAGTATATACATTTGATCACAACAAATTATTTATTCTTTACGTTATTTATTATTCTGAGGGAGATTTAATTCTAATTAAAATTAAAATTATTACGTTATGCCTCATGAGACCAACATTTCCTCGTATTTTTTTTCTGTAAAGTATTTGGAGCAGAAGCGGTTATATGATGCGTCGCCATTGAATAAGTTCCTACCCATTTATATTTCATAAAAGTATTCTATAGAGTAATATCTTACAAATTATATTTCTTCATTTATTGGAAGTTGGTTAAATTGGAGAAAATTGAAGGTTATGTAAACTAGCTGATTTGAGAGGTTTAGTATAGGCAGTTTACCATAAAAGAAAAAAGTGGTGATTGTTTAAAAGATTAAATGTTAGAATGGATATTGAGGAAATAGTAATTGATCTGACATATCTTTTCTATAATCTTACAAACATAGAAATTTTGGAGTGAGAAATAATTCACCTATGTTTTCGATTCATTAAAACTCCAAATAAGAGTTTTCCTTACCAAATCTAGATTTGTATGTAACAAAAGCGCACATTAGTAACATAATTTTAAAATACGAAAAATATCTAATCAAATTTAATTTAACAAATGAGAATGAAGTATTTAAAAAAAAGCTCATCCACTTAAACGTCCTCACGGAAAATTCATTTTTAGATGAACATGCATCCCTTTCTACAAACTTTAGAATTTGTTGCATGCATTTTCAACAAATAATTCAAAAATGACAATTATGTGTAATTGATTAAACAGTGAAACAAAACTAATATAAATGTCATTTGATTAATCAAAACCTTCTCAATGGATACATCATAAACTGCAATCTTCCAATCGTAGAAAATATTCAAGGGTGCAACTGTAATGCCATTTTCCAACTCATGGTCAAGCCTGATCAACAAAAATATAAAAATTATTGTTATTTTTTTATGAGAGATTTTCATTTATGGTTTTTAACCAAATTTATATGCAATTTTTTAGCACATAATATATCTTGAAAATGATCTTCTATTCAATATAAAAGAGACTTCACCAAAAAAAATATGACAAGCAAAGAATCACTTTTTCTCTCGTATATCTAGGAGAGTACTAAAAAAACATTATTGTGATAACTAACCATATTTACCATAACCTTGTTGCTATCGTGCAAAATTGAACAAATTCCGTTGAAATATAAGATAATTCTCCAATTTATCATGTTTTGTATGATATTTACATATCTCCTTTTAGGCTTTATTGAAAATGTTTTTGGTAATGAGGCTACAACTAAAAGTGCATAGCGGTCAACTTAAGACTGAATATAACTTTATACATATTTAATAAAACAATAAATTTCTCTATTTTTAAATCAAAGAAATTTTGTTTTTCATAAGACATCTTTAAATCTCTTAAGTTTATCTTTTATATCTTCTTGTTTAAACTAATTTATTCATTTATTGAAGTTAGATATTTTGGAGAAATATTAGTTCCTTTTAATTTTTTCAACTGAAGATTATGATAAAAAAATGGATTGGAAAGGTTAGTTAAGCGTTCCTACATTAAACAATAAAGGGTAATATTTGGCAAAACTTATAAAGGGGGACTTGGGAATTACAAAATTGTATTCAATTGCATTTTATCAATTTCGCCACAAAAATATATAGAAAATGAGACTAAAACATTTTTATTTAAGCGAGGAGTTTATCTTCGGCAATGATAGATCTACACGCAACAACAAACCAACATTTGAAATAATTTTAAATGATACAAATATTATACAAATTTATATTTTTAATAGAAAAGGAAAAGAAAAAGGAATGTTTAGCCTCTCCCTGTTTGAACGAAATATCACATTATTCGTTGTATATTCTTGCAACATAAGAATTTTGCATTTCGCACTACATTCCAATAAATATTCAAAAAGAAATAACATAATCGCAAATAATAATTGAGAGAAATAGACCCAATACATTGATTAATAAGACCCTTCATTGAGACCATTGAATTTGCAACTAGTCCACTGTAATCAATAGTTTCAAGGTGCGGCAATTCTCAGCAAGCCATTTTCCCGAGCCACGCACAAGCCTTATTGATACAATGAACCAAAAAATCAATGATAGATATTTCATTATCTAATCAATTAATCGAATTAATAATAGACCATCAATGTATGTTTGTCTACTTTTTTATTGATAGCAGTTTAATATTTTATGTCTTATTCACTAGCAACCTTCATTTTTAATATACGAGATGATTTTTATTTTTTTTCACATAAGTAAATTCTAATAAATTATATTTTATTTAACTTAATACGATAATTGTTATTTCTTTTAGTAAAATGTTTAAAAAGATTTACATATTGTCAAAGTTCTATAGTAAAAGGTCTGAAATGAAGTAGCTCACCTAAAAGGCGAGAAAACCTAACAAACATTTAATACCCTAAAAACACATAAATACACTAATCATATCAAATTATTCTACTTATTCTTCTTGGGTTTGCATACATATAATAAATACTCCCTAACGAACGACCCAACTTCTCTTCATTTCTTTTGGTAAAGATTTCCCGTTATATTTTGATACAAAAAAAATACTCTTTCATCTTTTCAAACTATCATTGGTTGAAGTTAGATTGGAGATTTTTTTTTAATGTTATGATAAACTAGATTTGAGAAGTTAAGTACGAGTTCGAACATATTAAAAAAATGTAATATTGGACAAAAGATGTTAGAAAAGTATAATTTGAATATGTAATTTAAATAACTTTGAAAAAAACATAAACTAATTTTGAAAGTGGGCAAATAAGTTCACCCTCTCGTTTCTCCTTCTCGAGACCAAGCCATAGAAGTTCTCCTAGACAAATGTTGATTAGCATGAAACAAAGACGGCAACGACATTTCAAATAATTCAAAATGATCACATATTATCAAATTTAGTTTTGCAAATGAGAAGGAAAAGAAAATTGTTTAACCTCTAACTAATGTTTTCACGTAGATTTTTTTCCCGGATGGAAATGCATCATTTAATTTTGACCTTTCTGCAAATGCTAGAATATTTGTTGCCTATGTATATGATAAATAATTTGGAATTCACAATATGTTTAATTAATTTAATTAGGAATGAATAAAATTTGATTAATACAAACCTTATCCATAGAGGCATTGAGACTTGCCGTCTTTCCGTCATAGGGAAAATTTATGGGAAATTTTTTTATGCCATTTTTCGAGTCATAGTCATGAGCCTGATTAATGTAATCAAACACAAAGATAACTAGTTGATGGGTATTTTCATTGTGTACAAGAATTAACCAATTCAATGTATTTCTTTTGATTTAAAATATATCTTTTAATTTTATATTCTTTTACGTAACAGACTAACTGATCATTTATTGAGGTTAATTTAAACTAAAATCTTAATTTTCCCCTTGATTTATAAATGAAGTGGCTTATTGAACTAGATTTGTAAAAGGCTATTATTTTCCTATTATTAAAAAGCAAGGTGATATTTGACTAAAACAAAGTTATAAGAGGAATAATGAGTATGAAATAATGTATTTGGACTTGTAAAATACACTAAAGATGTGAGTGAAATAATTATCGCTTGTTTCGATTGCTTTCTCGATAAATCTAGGTATAGGAGATGCTCCTTGCGCAGGTAAATCTACACATGCAACAAACAAACAATACACTAGTGGAAATTATTTGAAAAAAACAAAACATTGTAAAAAACATTAATTTTTCATAGATAACAGGATAAGAAATGTTAATCGCTCTTATCGTTTGATGAAAAGTCATTGCTTGATTTTTGACGCTTTTCTCTGGCAATTTTAGAATGGATTTGGCCTACATTCACAATCACAATAAATTAAAAAAATCATATATATGACTCAATTAAACAGTGAACAAATATAAACAAATTAATGACCTTTGATTTATAAAAATCTTGTCATGAGACATGGGAGATGCTCGGCCATTTACTTTAGCTAAAAATGTCAAAGTGGCAATTTTACGTTATTTTCGAAAGCCCCTACAAAACTCTGGTTAACAAATAAACATAAAGGATCAATTGATGAATCGTCAAAAAGCATTGAGAGGTTTAAGTACATGTTTGGACATAAAAAGAAGTTACATTGGACAAAAAATGTAATAAAAGGATATTGAAAGACTATGATCATTTGGATAAGTGGAAAAAGAACAAAATTCACTTCATCTCGTTTTCGCCTTCTATACGAGAATCCAAGCTAGAGTTTCTTCTAGCAAAATGTTGAGCTATATGTAACAAAAATCAATACATTATTAAACTAATTTCAAGATGAGCAAATTAATAATGAAATTTAATTTTCAAATTTTAATCTCCACTTAATGTTTCCACGTACAATTGTTAATCTTTCTGCAAACTCTAAAATATTTGCCACCTATCGACAAAATAATTAATTAAAAAATCACAATTATGTGTAATCAATTAAACAGTGAAACTATATCAATTAGAGAATAATGAAATTTGATTAATACAAACTCACAATCGTTCCATCGTAGGAAATAGTCAAAGGCACAATTATTATGCCATTTTTCGAGCCACAGTCAAGCCTGATTAATACATCGAACACAATAGATTATATCGATGGGTGTTTATTATCTAAAGCATCAACCAAAGTCAATATAGCGCTGAGTTTACTTATGTTTTATTTTTTAAATCTATATTCTTTACGGAGCTACTCAATAATCGATTTAAGAAAAAGTGTAATTTTCTGTTAAAAATTGTAGAGAGCTGATTATTGAAAAAAATTATATAAAAAGATGTACACTAAATATCACATTAATAAAAAGCATTGAGATTTTGAGAATTTTGGGTTTGGGTTTTTTTGCCGGCTGATTTCTTACCATAAAAGATTTTTCCTACTAGATCCTTTTTCTAGTAGAAAAAAAGTTTTAAGGACTCTATAATGAGACAATTTCCTTCTAAATAACCTATCTAATTAATCAGCATGCGCATATGTAGTCTTGAAGGCTTTCAGTGTTTGGTTGGGGGAGAATTTATGGGTCACAAGTTTGATTACATTTAGTTGATGTGAACGTCCCATGTATTCTGAGTGAATTGGTTGAGGTTGTTCTCTCTGTAATTTATATTCGCATTATTATAGTAGATTGCTCATCGTCGTTGTGGACGTAGGTCGATTGGTCGCGAGGACGATTTAAAATCTTTGTGTTTTTGGCATATTTCGCGTGTCTTCTTACGTCGTGATCTTTTGGAGTTGCTTTGGCTAGCTTCCTCGCGCATTTAACCTACTTATTTCATTCTAAAACATAGTGGTATAAGATCCAGATAAGGTATTTATAGATAAGGTATTTATGGAAATAAATCTAAATTTTTGGCAAAAATAATATCGAAATTCCTGATCACCAAAAAAGATGAAGGAGTATAACACATGTAAAACAGAAAAACGGGGGGTTTACCTTCTCTGTGGCTCGTTTGACCTTGAAAATGCTCTTTTTTGGCCATGGTGACTTACCGGATTAATACATTAGTTCTTAATAGTCGTCCGTGTAAATTTTTGGCAAAAATAATATCGGAATTCGTTATCACCAAAAAAGATGGTGGACTATAACACACGAAAATTGGTAAAATGGGGGGTTTACTTGTCCTAAGGATCGTTTACCTTGAAAATGGATCGTTTTTCTTGTGCTGACCTACCGACTGCACAAATAAGGTCTTAACAGATGTTCATGTATATTTTTGGAAAAATTTTCTCGTAATTTTGGATCACCAAAAACTATAATGGAATATTGCGCACGAAAATCGGCAAATTGGGTGGTTTACCTTTTTAGGGGCTCGTTTGACCTTAAGAATAGACCGTTTTGGCTGTGTTGACCAATCGTCTACATAAATAATTCCTAAACAGGCGGCTGAGTAAATTTTTAAAAAATTATCTCAAAATTTTGGATCACCTAAAAAAATGGTGGATTACAACATAAGTAAATCAATAAAATGGGGGTTTTACCAGCTCTGTGACTCGTTTGACCTTAAATACGGTCGTTTCCCTATGTGTCCATTATATATGTCTTATATAAATCTGTGTAAATTTTTGCAAATGCTTCGGTAATTCTGATCCATCATAAAATGGTGGACTATAGCACAAGAAAATTGATAAAATGAGGAGTTTACCTGCTTTAGGGCTCATTTGACCTTTAAAATAGGTTGTTTTTGCCGTGATGACAACCAGTTCCATAAATAAGGTCTTAATAGATGTTTGTGTAAATTACTTGCGAAAATGATATCGAAATTCTGGATCAACAAAAAAGATTGTGGAGTATATAACACATGAAAATTAACAAATCGATGTTTACCCTGCTTGTAGGCTCGTTTGACCTTTTCCAATGGGGGGGGAAGTCTTGAATTGTTGTGACGCAACCACTCAAATGAGATAAGATCTCAGGAAGCAACGTCTATGGAATTATTTTGGAAAATAACTCTCAAATTTTTGGATCATCAAAAATGGCAGGTGGCACTATAGGCAAAAGAACAATTGACCAATGGGGTTTTTATAACCCCGCTTTTGGGCTCGTAGTGGACCTTAAAAATGGACCGTTTATGAGGTGGTGACCAATCGTCTCCATAGATAAGGTCTTAAGGACTGCATGGTCGTTATTTTTAAATAAAAATGATATCAAATTTATGGAATGCACCATAATTAATCAGATGGGCTAGATTATAGCAACACGAAACATTTGCAATAGGGGGTTACCTTCTCTTGACTTGTTTGACCTTGAAAAATGGACCATTTTGGATTTGGTGACACTAACCAAACTTCTGAAATAAGCTTAACAGATGTGGGTGGTACTTTTGATCTCCGAAACCTAGATCTTGCACCAAGAAACGATGGTGGACTTTAGCAAGATATACTTGAACCATACATCCCTCCACCCTATGCTTATTCTTATACTCCTTTTAGACTTGCCAATGTTCTTGTAAAATTTTATATTAGATATATATTTAAAAAGATATACGAACCATTTATCCAATAAGAATAAATGTGTTATAGTTACTTACCGCTCAAAAAGATACATCCACCTATATTTAACTGGATCACCAAGTAGGGATTCATGAACAAGGTGAAGGGGAGGATGCTCCATCACATCAAAGAACCCAGGTGGAAGAATCTTCTCCAATTGCTAATGACAACAATATTTTTCTGCCATTTGAACCAGATTCTCAGTTCTCAATGTGCTGGAACACAAGTCTTTGAAGAACAAACTGATCTCTGCTATCAATTTTTATATGTTTTCAGGAAATCCACAAAAGCTTTGGAAGTAATTGTTCCCTCAAAAATATGAGAGTCGTGACTTTTCGTCCCATGTGAATATTCCATCCACGCTCCATGTCAACTCTTTCCCAAATTTGAGGCATATGCCTTGGCATTTCATAGCTTTCCAGCCCACATAACAAATTTTTCTCATTCAAGTTCCATTGGATGAATAACTAGCTTGGTATTAATGAAACTTGTTATTAGCAGACTCTTGTAATGCAACACGTCGCGTCTGTACTAATGTCCTGGTAAATCATGTCTAGCCTCCTAATCATTATCTTTTGTCTTGTCATTCACATGCATTTACAATGTGAGCCAATTTCAAATAATTCGTCTTGCAATATCACTGACAACAAGATTAGTCTAGCAAATTATCCTTCGCAATATAAGGCAACTCCCATGAACATCACTGCGTTTAGTCAATTTTGTGAAACTACGACCCATACCCATCAATTTGTATGGTGGTTTCCCCTCCGTACCTTTGGAAAATTTTGATACCCTTTCCACAATATCATTCCCCCGTCTATTATTGGGGGTGGACGCATCTCGTTCAGTTTTATTCTTTTTAAAATGTCATATTTCTACTCCTACCTCATGATTCATGTGGCCATAAGAATCGACGGTTACGCAATCAAACTAGAATTTTCAGGCGGCTGTTTAATGTGAATGATTTAGTATCTTCCATACAGTAGAGACATGCTAACTTTCCAATTGTCATCCATCCAGATAACATCCCATAGGCAGGAAAATCAATAATAGTCCACATTAAAGTAGCACACATGTTGAAATTTTGTTTACACCAAATGTCCCATGTTTCTACCCCTACAAACCAGAACAATTTCAACTCATCAATCGAAGGTTATAAGTGCACATCAATCTTGACTTTTGGATTAGTCGGACCAGGAATGACACAATTTAGAAATATATATGGACTTGTCATACACATCTTATGTGGAGGATTATACGGTGTAATAAACACTGGCCAACAAGAATATGATGCAGCCCCAACTGAAAAAGGGGTGAATCCATTTGCACACAAACCCAACCTAACATTCCTTGGTTCAGCGGCATTATCTTGGTAAGTTCTATCAAAATATTTCCAAGCCTCTCAACCCTATGGATGACATATGACACCAGGTGGCCTTCTATTTTCATGGTGCCATGTCATTTGAGAACAAGGGCTATTTGATTAGCATACAACTCTCTTCAATCCTTGGTATACCCAGAAGTAGATATGCATAGCCTTAATATCATTTTCTTTCTGGTAGAACCAGTCTATAGCGAGGGTGGACTACAACAAAACTTATCAAACTGTAGATATCCACGTCTCCTTATAGATAACATACAACATTTTTTCACAACAATCAATTCTTATCGGAGACAAACCTTAACTTAGCCACACTAAACTAGCATTTGGCTTAATAATATGAATCAGGAATCTTTACGATTGGATGAACGTGTAATTTCCTTCATATATCTATCATAGAGTACATTCATTCTTGAGAAAAATTATTGTCAGATTTGATACTCATCAATCTACCTGCAACAGACAATTTAGAGTGTTGACTTCCGTTGAACAAAGGACTACTACAATCAGGCAATTGTTCATAAAATATGTTTGCTTCTTCATTGGGTGCCTCTTCTACATTTTTCCCAAATTCAAAATCAGAATGCATCCCAAAAGTATCATCAACCATATCTAACATTCGAGAACCTTGAAAATAATTAAGCTCTGTAGATTTACTACTTTCACCGACAATAGAGTTGTTAAACATAGTGTGATTTTCTATTTCACCAAGACTAGTCCAAACTATATACCCTGGTTTGAATCCATTCTTGATAGGATGCTCAACAACAGTCTCTGTTGTATGATATCTCACATTTTCACATTTCACACACGGACACCTAATCAATATTGAAGTTAAAATATCATCAAGTCTCTTTCCATGATTTACAAATGTAGTGACACCATCTGCAATTCTGGACACCCGCTCGACCAGGATTGTTTCTTTTATACATCAAACTACGATCAGGAACTAAATCACATTAACTTATTTGAACAACTTAATATCTTTCTAAGTCTATTTAGTTTAGTTTTAACTTACCTCTAATACTATATTCACCAACTAAATCACATTAACTTATTTGCCACTAATATCCTTTCTAGTCTATTTATTTAGTTTTTTTAACTTACTTCTACTCTATATTCACCAACTAAATCACATTTACTTACTTTGAAGATCTTAACAACTTCCTTAAGTCTAGAATTATTTAGCTTTAACTATTAATTCTCATAATATACTTCCCAACTAATCAACATGCCCTTTTTGTGCAACCCGACCTTAACCATCTTTTTAGTCTAGTTAGTTTAATTTTAACTCAATTCCAACCTATATCACCAACTAATCACTATTACTTATTTAAGAATTTAAAAAAACTTTCAGGTCTAATTACTCAAACACTATCTAACCACTAAAAATCCCAATGAACTATTGAATGAACTAACAACTTTCTAAATATATGATTTAAGTTAACTTATTCCAACACTATATGCACGCACTCAATCACTTTACTTATTTGAAAGAACTTAACACTTTCTAAGTCTAATTAGTTAGTTTCACTTACATCAAACACTATAATTCCACCACCTAAATCACATTAACTATATTTGAAAAACTAAACATCTTTGTAAGTACTAATTAGGTTTACGTTTTAACAAACTTTCTTCCAACGCTATATTCACCCACAATGACATTACTTTTTGAACTAACCTAACATTTTTCTAGTCTCTCGTTTATGTTTTTAAACTTAGTTCCCCCCAACCAATATTAACTGCACTAAATCACCTTACTCTTGAGAACTTAAGACTTTCTTCTAATTAATTTTAGTTTAAAACTTAATTCCAACACTACTATTGAATCAACTCTCACATACTATTTGAAGAACTTAACAACTTTTTAAGTGTAACTAGTTTAGTTTTAACTTAATTCAAATACTATATTCACTAACTAAATCACTCTAACTTATTTGAAGAACTTAGTAAGTCTAATTAGTTTAGTTTGAACTTAATTCCAACCCTATATTCACCAACTAAATCACATTACTTATTGGAAAAATGGTCCGATGGACCTTTATACTTGTATCAGATTGTAAAGTGAACCCTTTTACTTATAACTTTGTCAAGTGAATACTTAAACTTAATGAATGACAATATTTTAAACCCCTTTTTCATTTTAAGAGGGTGCGTGTGATACAAACAAATACACGTGGAATCCACATCATTTTTTAATGACAAGTCAGAAATTAAATATTAAAAAATAATTTTTTTTTTTGAAAGAGCAAAATTTTCTTCTCAAAGTACGTTGTACCTCCTTTCATCTCTTTCAATAAACCATAGCCGCCCCCAAATTCCAAACCCACCTCCCACTCCCATCTTTTTCCACCTGCCTTAATTAAGCACAAAAGATACACCTGCTGCCATAGCTATAGATTGAGATTTGGGTGTTCTCATTGTCAAATTTAAAAACAATATGATTTTTTATCACATAACACTTTGAAATTTAAAAATCCTTAGAAAATTGCTGAAATTACATAAATCCCCAAAGACCAAAAAAGCTGGATTGAAGCAACAATGGAGATTTTAATTGTGACGGTGCAATTTTCTTCTTGATTTTCAACAAAAAGTTTAAATCCAGTCAATGGACAATCATTAGAATGATTCCTTGACTACTACTATCAGGTAAATGTCATTCTTGTTACATCTTTCATGTGACAATCCTGGCGTACGAGTTTCAACCATTGTGTTTATTTGACGCCATATCGGCTTGATTTAGAGTTGAGTTATCAAATTACTCAATTTCAACTCCGTTCATAGTAATATTTTGTTATTTGAACTTATCATTTATAGACAGCATTTCAATCTAAAATTCCAAACCATTAAAGCCGAAATTATGTCACCCATTTTAAATTTGAAGACAAATAAATCATCCCAAAGAATCATTGAAAGAAAAAAGTTCTTCTTCTTTCAATTCTAAGTTTGTTGTGGGATGTTTGAAGGATGAGATAAATTACAAAAAGAATCAATGGTGAAAAATATGACCTAATTTTTTCTTTGCAGAAAAAGAGAAGAAGAAGGGGATATTTTTATTTTTTCTTATTTTTAATTTTTTTCTTTTCATATGTGTATTTTAATGATAAAACATTGATTTCATGCTCTTTACATCGCGTGTCGCTCACACATTTTTCCCAGCTAACAATTTTATTGCCACATATAGTTTGTCAATCGCTCATAGATGTTTAACAAGAATTGTGTTCATTGAGTTTTAAGGGTTACTGACAATTTCTAAGTATGCTCATCCGGGGCGCACTTCACAATCCGATACAAGTATAAGGGCCTATCAGGAGCGCATTTTTCCTGACTATTTGAAGAACTTAAAAATTATACATCTTGTCTCAAATAAGTTTACGTATTCACAACTGATTCAAACACTATATTCAACCTCAAATAAATCAAATAATCGGCATTACCGGTTATTTGCATGAGCCTCTAAAAGCTCTGCTAAGCCCTCTAACTCGTTTTTTGTGTTTAAACTTAATTTCTAATACTCTTTTCGCCAATAAATCAAATTTCTTATTGAGAAGTTAAAAATCTATTGTAATTCTAACATTCTCACTTCTATATTTTAAATCTCATTCCAACATCCTGCTTCCTAGTATCACTTGCAACTAAATCACTCATAACCTTATTTGAGAACTAACATCTTCTAAGTCTAATTAGTTTTAGTATCTAAACTTAGTTTTTTCAACACTATATTCCCCAATAGTAAATCACATTACTTATTGAAGAACTTATGATCCTTTCTAAGTCTAGTGTAGTTGTAGTTTAACTTAGGCTGCCAAACTAATATAATCACACTATAATCATTTACATATTTGACCAATAACTTAATACTTTTAAGTATAATTCAGTTTAGTTTTAACTTATTAATTCGCAACACTATATTCACCCACTACTAAATCACTTCTTATTCCTTATTTAAATAACTTAACACCACCTTTTTAATACTGATATAGTTTTACTTTTTTACTTTAAAGTCAAATACTATATTCACCCAACATAAATCATATTACTTATTTGAAAAACTTAACAACATTCTAAGTCTAGTTAGTTTAGTTTTAATTTAATTCCAACACTATATTGACCAACTAAATCACATAATTTAAAGAACTAAACAATTTTCTAAGTCCAATTAGTTTAGTTTTAACTTAATTCAAATACTATATTCACCATATAAATCACATTACTTATTTGACAAACTTAACATCTTTCTAAGTCTAATTAGTTTAGTTTTATCTTAATTCGAACACTATATTTACCAAATAAATCACATTACATATTTGATTAACATAACAACTTTCTAAGTCTTATAAGTTTAATTTGACTTAATTTCAACACTATATTCACTAACTAAATCACATTAACTTATTTGAAGAACGTAACATCTTTCTAAGTCTAAGTAGTTTAGTTTTTAACTTAATTCAAACACTATATTCACCAAATGAATCACATTACTTATTTAAAGAACTAAATATCTTTCTAAATATAATTAGTTTAGTTTTAACTTAGTTCCAACAATATATTAACCAACTAAATCACATTAACTCTTTTGAACATAACATATTGCTAAGTCTAAGAAGTTTAGTTTTAACTTACTTCCAACACTATACGAACTAACTAAATCACATTAACTTATTTGAAGAACTTAAAAACTTTCTTAATCTAATTAGTTTAGTTTTAAATTAACTTCAATACTATAAATATTCCCAACTAAATCACATTACTTAGATGGACACCAATAAATCTTGGCAAGAAAATAATTTATCAATAATAGGATCAACTTAGTGTTGGTATTTATGCTTCACAATATATTATATCTATAAATTTAAATAATAAGTGCTAAACCCACTAAGATGGATCAGAAATCAATATTGACAGAAACATCGATTTTGTTTGTGCATCATAGGAATCAACTAGTGTTGTGTACTTATGCTTAACAAATATATTCTTCTAAAGTAAAGTACGTGGTCACCACTAGATAGGACCCAAACAATTTGCAAGACATCAATTTTGTCATCAATAGATCACCTATTTGTACTTATACTTAACAAATATAGTATATCCGATTTATGTCTAGAGTGTCAACGTAAATGACACAAATCGATCTTGCAAGAAATGATTTTGTCATAATAGAATCAACTAGTGTTGGTACTTATACTTAACAAATATATTATATCTAAATTTAAAGTTAAGTATCAACACTATATGGACACAAATTGATCTTGCAAGAAACTCAATTTTTTCATCAATAGGATCAACTAGTGTTGGAACGTATGCTTAACAAGTATATTATTTCTAAATTTAAAGCTAAGTATCAACACTAGACGAAACCAATCAATCTTGCGAGAAAATCGATTTAGCAATCAATAGGATCATTTAGTGATGATACTTATGCTTAACAAATATAATATTTCAAAATTTAATACTAAGTGTAACCAAAAAATGGACACAAATCAAGTAGGTGGATAAAAACACATTATAGAAAATAATTGTACTTGAACTTTAGAGATTTAGAATCAGCAAACCTTATCTCTCACTTTGATGAAAGAAGCATTATAATCTTTAATAATCTTTTTTGTATGTTTTGCTTTGATACACTCAAACTTACTTCTCAAAAAAGAAGTAAAACAGTCGTATCAAGTAAAGAACCCAACTAATGAGTTTGATCGTCTTACGAGGAAAATAGTCAGGACTTACCTTCAAATCTAGTATTAATACTGTTATTAATTATTTCTTCCTTTGGAACATGCAAAGGCAATAAAAAGAGTGTTTGTTATCTAATAAATTAAATACTAGTAAACCAAGAGACAACAAACAAGCTTCAAAATGTTGGAGTTTAGATCATTCCCAAAAGAAAAATAGGATTTACATGTTTCCACACAGGTTTCCTAGTTGATAATTCTAACTATAACAATTTTTTTCTAGGTATCTTGCCATTCAAAGGGATAAGTTATGTATTTTTAAATTCTTGGTCCGGCAACGTGTGTTGGCTAATACTAACCCTTACGCCTTTAACTCATATTTAAGCATCATATTTGATATTTGACTAGTTATTACCCTTCGTACAAATCTACTAGCCTATTGGATGTAACACTGAATCTATTTGATAATTTCTTTCCTATTATCTACCATCCGTTCGTCTAGCAAGTAGGCATTAAAGTTCGAGTCGAGACGTTGGCATAACACCTTAAAAAGACTTCTAGAGGAAAGAATTATCACTACTATGCAAGACACTATTCTAGAATTGTATTTTAGTTAGTTTTTTTACCTCATTTTTCGCTTAGGTTCCCACAACCCTAGTTATGGAGTTTAGTTACCCCATAGTCATAATCACAATATTCAATATATGATATACGAATTTATATGCACTTAGTTAAATGAGGAAGATAAAATCCAAACAGTTCACTTGATTAATCACAAAAGTCAACAACATCAATTACTACTGAATTATTGACAAGATCTAAAGGTTCTCCCAAAGTGTAACAATAATCACCAAATCAGAAGTCTAAAATAATCAAGAATCTAAAACCCACAAAGAAGCTCATATAACAAAAGTCTCACAAAGAGTCTAAAAAAAATCTCAGAGTCTAAACAAGTGTCTAAAAAAAAGTCAGAGTCTAACCCCAAAAACGAGGTTTTTTTGACTATTTATAAAAATAAAACCTAATTAAAATAAGACGTCTATTTTCGGAATATGTCAAACGCGATGTGTCGTGACAGACATCGCTGAATGATTCGTCTGTGGTCAAGATCGGCCCGTCATGGATTCGAATCGTCTCATACTTATGCAATTCGTCTGTTAACTCTCTTCATTACACTTGACGGCAGGTCTGTACAGATACTCACAAGTCACAACGGTTCCGTCGAGGGTCCAACCTAGGCTTCTAAAACACTTGAACTCTTGAAATTTGGTACTGAGCACTAATTCCTTTGATCTTCATGATGACCAGCAGGAAATCGGACCTCATGGCACGACGTCATCATCACGCATCCGTAAAACCCGCACACCTTTCGTCATTAATTTCTGACTTTTCATCAGCAGCCTGCATTACGATGCACCTATGGGACTGTCCATCGAGCACAGAAGAACGCATCACAAGCTCCTAGGTGGTACTTTCATTTCTGTATTTTTCTTTTGCTCAAAAACTTAAGCATTCAACTTTTAGAGAATTTCCTACAAATAAAGAGAAACTTACATAAAATTAGTACAAAAAGACTTTTGAACACACTAAACAAAAGTTAAAAGTATTAAAAATACCGTGAAATCCAACCCATATAGTCAACACCTCACATAATTTGTTTGTTTGTCCTCAGCGACGCACTATGACTCAATACAAAATCTTTGTACAATAGTATCCATGTTTTTCTGTACTGCAATCATTTGGGGGGGGGCTATCACTCCCGATACAAAATCATTCATGTTTATGGCCATGCTCTCACTATTATGCTTGAATAATGTGGAGTCAGACCATGACACAGACTCACCATAGCACTAACACCTATGCCTCTTCAATTTCTCACCGAGGTGCTAGTTTTTCACATATGTCAACTAGGTGTCCCCCTTACTTCAAACAAATCCCTCAATTTTCAGCACATTGATTTTAAGTTTGATTATAATATTACTTTTAAACTTCCTCTCACGAACAAAATTCACACGCTGATTTATACATATCGCCATAAGCTTGCCCCTTAATTTTTCACTACTTTAAGTTCTGGGTCATACACTCTTTAGGATCAGGCTAGGACTTTCTTAGCTGTAACATAGGCTCAGGTAGGTAGGGTATATTTAGGTATCCGTTAGTGATGTTTTTGCCCTTCTTATATATCGGCGGCTAAACATTACGATTTTGTATCATTTTATTTTGCCAGTTTCTCAATTCTTCACCTTGTTTTTTTTTTCTTTTTCATTTGTGTAAGTGACTCTCTTTCTTTTCTTGCTGTTATTTTTTCTTGTATATTTTTTTTATTTTTTTTTTACTTTCTTTCAACTAATTCTTGAGTCAACTGACTTTTTTTTCATTCGTTTCTCTTTTGTCTTTCTAACCACGTTTCCAGAGCATTTCCTCATAAAGTCACCCTCAACTCATGGCTTTGCCACTGAGTCAAAGTACCATCAATATCAAAGTTGGGTACAGGGGGTGGCCATAAAAAAGGTTTGTTTACTTGCCTTAGGCCACTCCACTTATGCTTTTGCATAAGCGGAGGTGCACACCTTTGCAATAAGGGACCAGGGCCGAATAAATTATCCTCAAAAAAAATATCAGTTGGGGTAAAAGAAAAGGTCTAGTTTAAGTCTCAAATCATTTGGATCAAAGAAGAATTAATTTCATTTTCTCACATTTGTTTTCTTTCTTTAGGCTGAAAATGGGCTATATTTGAATCAAGAGTCCTATGATCCTTGCTCCAATGTCTATACAACATTCTTTAGTAGGACTAGCAACAAGTTTCTAGTTGAGTATCCAAAATAATGGACTCTTCAAATCTCCTTCCGACAAAACACACCTCCCCTGGACATCTCATTACTCTACCATCGATTAATCAGACACCTAGTTTGCAAGTTTTTGACTTAGGGTAATGCAGTGGTGTACCTCTATGTCATGCTTAGAGCCACACATTTATCAATTACTATACCTAGTCATGCATCATTTTCATTTTATCAGGATATCATTTTATCCATCAAGCTTCAGAATTAAAATATGTACACAAGATGTAGACATGCCGGTTCAACAGAAAAAATAATCAGTCTCTTGGAGAAAAAGAACACAGGCAAGAAAACCCCAAAAGAGGATAGTGAATTGATCTACTCAGAATACAAGAGTGGTAGATGAAGCAAACCTAGGGCGCAAAGCGCCGACGATCAACAAGCTAGTGGGTCTGGTTCCCCGGAACCCACTACCTCTGTAATCTAGACACCCTCAGTAGTGTCCACGCATCAAAAACACTATCATCAGTGCCTCCCGCGATCTCCACATTTCTGAAGCTAGATGCCTCAACAGCTAACTCTACTGCCCTCATCTGACACGCCTCCTCATCAGCAAGCGAGTCTCTCCTTGCAGCCTCAATCTCACAGCGCTCCTTCTTCCGTTCTCGATCCTCACCCTTCTCTCGACCCCTACGCCTCATGGCATTCTCTCGAGTGGTAGGTGGTGAAATCTCATAAGTGGCGAATAAGGCCGCCATCACTGTGTCTTCAACAGGCTCTGCAAAAGGGTCCTCAAACTCAGGTACCCTAGCCTCTAAGATCATATCGATGTCTGCGCGAAGACTTTCGATCGCAGCCTGAAGGGTCGACACATCCACCTGAGGGGTTGGTCGAGCTAACATCCGCAACTCAAAAGCGTCCAATCGTTGATGAACCTCAACGATCTTCCGCTCTATGTGGTGGAACATTCTCCGCTCAAAGCGCTCTTCTGCTTCAGTAATAGACCTCTGCATCCAAGGCTGGATGTGATGCATAAGTGTATCCATCTGTGCCTCTAATTTTTGGACCTTAGCAAGCGCGACCATAGGCGGGAAAAGGGCTGAGCGAGAGGAGCTCGGGGTAGTGCTATTACCCGGGATAGACTCCACCGGAGTAGTGTCAATGGAAGCCGCCTGCATAGCCGTGCGGGCCTGTGCTACCATATCAGCCAGATTGTCACCAAGTGTAGGCAATTCTGAACGGGGCCCTTTGCGTGGAGACAACTCATTGGCCTCATCCTAAATGAGTTCTTATCAACAGTGCCTATCGAGGTGTAGAGCTGATCAACGTGCCATATAGCACACCTGCATATAGAAAATATCATGCACAGGAAAGGGTAAGTAGTTGTGACCTTAAAAGACTTCTGAGCATGACCGCCTGTTGAATCCAAGCAAAATCCACCTCAAACCCGGTTGTCATCGCCGCCATCAGTACTGATCGATCCCATGTGACTATATTATCAAAAGCTGTGGGGGAAAGGTAGTGGAGGACAATTAGGGAGGACAAATACCAACAAAAACTTGTCGTGAAGGTCAAGGTTAGCCTTTTGATGGCTCCCTTCGGATCGGTCACCAGTCAGCCCCTCTCAATCACGCGGACAAGTGCAGGGACATCCACCTCTTGGTTGTCTCTCTCACCGATGGCTCACGAAGGAATTGGTCATCTTTGACTATTTTCCACCTGTAGTAAAACTTAGCAGTGAGAGGGGTCCGGTTGACATCAACATTCTCGCCGTATAGATACCGGCGGATGACAGACAGGGAGATATCATCCTAAATGCCACGTACTCGGACATGCTCCAGTGGGGCCTGTTTGGCGGGAGCTGCCCGCCTATAAATATGTGATCAAAGAGTAGCTATGTAGGAGACGTAAAACTCTCGGACCAACTCTTCACTATAACGTCCCAACGAACGCACTGTCTACTCCAGTCGATGTCAGGTTAAGAGATTGTGGATATCTTGCATAGTCGGGAGACTGCACATAAGGACCCGCCGCTACAATTTAAGTGTCCATGTAATGACTCCTGTCTAATTTAGGATGTTTGCCTCGGAATAGACTTGATACTGCCTGTCGACACACTACCGGTTGGGCTGGTCGGAAACCGAGGTTACTCAGACATACCCACGAGGAAAATAGCTCAGACTTAACTTCAATCTATTATTACTACTATTTATTAAATTATTTCCTGGAAAGCAAAGACAATAAAATGGGGGTTTTCTATTTATAAATAAATTAAAATAACTAGCTAAATTAAAGAAGACAACTAACAGCTTCATATGTTGGAGTTTAATCAGTTAATCAATGTAACTAGGGTTTAGGTGTTCCCCAAAGGTTCCTAACTTGATAATTCTAACTATATGAATTCTTCCTAGTATCTGCATGCAAAGTGATAAGTTATGTACTTTCCTACTCCTTGGTCGACATCTAGAAAAATTTTACTCCACCCTTGGTTCCGGCTACATGTGGGCTATACTAACCTTACCTTTACCTTATATAAGCATCGTTTATTCGATATTTGGACTTAAGTAGTACCTGTACAAAAAAAAAAATTCAATGCTAGGCCTATTTGATAGTCTACACTAAATCTATGTGATAATCTTTTCCTATTATCTACCTCCTTCGTATGGCAAGAGCATTAAAGCGAGTTCAACGTTGCCATCCGTTTTTTAAAAGATGCTAAGTGAAAGAAGTATCAATGATGCAAGACCACTATTCTAGAATTGTTATTTTAGTAGGTTGACCTCATTTTTTGATATGGTTCCACAACCCTAGAATGGATTTAGTTATCCCCTAGTCATAATCACAATATCAAATAGATGATATAGATTCATGCACTTACTTCAATGAGGAAGACTAAATCCAAAGTTCACTGATTAATCAACAAAGTCAACAACAATTCAAGTACTGAAATTAATGAAGATTAAAGATGCTCCGAAAGTGTAAACATACTCACAAATCAAGAGTCTACTAAAAATAATCAAGAATCTCACCACAAAAGAAGCTCATAGAACAAAAAGTTCTAACAAAGAGTCGAAAAATAATCAAGAGTTAACAAAGATCTAAAAAAAATTCAAGAGTAACTCAAAAAACGAGGGTTTTTTTCGAACTATTATAAAAAAATAAAAAAAAACCTAATTAAATAAGGTTATGTTAGTTGAAAAATCTGTCAAAACGCGGCTGGGTCAACAGACCTCGCGACAGATCGTCGTGGTCATGATGGGCCGTCATGGATTCTGTCGTCCCATACTTATGCATTTTCTTCTGCTGCTCTCTCCATTACCCTCGACTGCAGGTATGACGGATAGTCACAGGCACAACGGTTCGTCGAGTTTCTCAATTCCAAAACACTTGAACTCTTGGAATTTGGGTACTGGGACTACTTCTCTGATCTTCATGACGATCCTGCAAGATGGACCGTCATGGCTACGAAGGTCCGTAACGCACTCCGTAACCCCACACTTTGTCAGAATTCCTCGTCTTCCTTCATCAGTTGCACTACGATGCCACCTACGGACCGTCACGAGCACGACGAACCGTCACAAGCTCCGTAGGTGGTACTTTTCTGTATTTCTTGCTCAAAAACCTCCGAATTCATCTTTTTAGACAGATTTCCTACAAATAAGAAACAACTTACAACAAAAATTAGATATAAAAGGACTTTTGGACACAACTAACAAATAGGTTTAAAAGTATTTAAAAATACTGTGAAACCATTGGTATATCAAGCTTCCCGAGTGATCATATCACGAAAAGATGGGAAAAAAAGTTTAACACTGGAAAAAAATTAGAGTGTGTTTGACCTATTACACACCTTGTTACATACAAGAAATCAAAAATAGGGCCATGAAGTACTAGTTTAAGCATCTTTTTTTAATTCAAAATAGTTTAATTTAATTTACTAACATCAAGAGCTCAACTCAAGTATGGATTCCCACCAACCTACTAGTTTATCCTAAACACGAGGATGTATGATTGTTTTCTTTAGGGAAAATTCACAATTATCTCCTCAACCTATGCCCGAAATCCTAGAGAAACACTTATACAATACTAAGGTCCTATTATCCCCTGAACTTATTTTATTAGTAGTTTTCTACCCCTTTTCGTTCTACGTGGCACTAGCTAAAAAAAAAAATAACTAACGTTGGACACACAAGATAGTACCAGGTAGGCTAAAAAGGGGTAGAAAGTTGTTGATAAAATAAGTTCAGGGGGTAATAGGACCTTAGTATAGTATAAGTGTGTCTCTTAGATTTCGGGCATAGGTTGAGGGGTACTTGTGCATCATCGATATTTATTAATTGATAATGTATTTCAAATATAATTAATTAACTTATTTCATACTCAGATGAAGTATCATTTACATGTCATCATAATTAGAAAGTGATCACTACACTTGATATTATTAAGATCGAAAAGTATAGAATAATAATCTAGCATTAATACTAAAATAGATTAATTCATGATTAGGCGGACGACTATAGTTTGTAAATACTCTAAAATATAAATATAATTATATCGTAATTAAAATCATATACTTTAATACTCTAAAGATGGACTACAAATATTTTTTATTTTTTTCCACGAATTCTAACTTTTTATTGTTAAAGTATACAAAATTATTACACTTTTTGAACATTTGTAAGTTTCGATTGAAATTTTAGTATTATGCTAACTAACAAAAATTATGACTAATAGAAATATTTTAAACAAATTAACCTATTGATGTCATTTTTATTAAAATGAATTAGATATAATAAAAAAAATACCGATCTCATGAGATCGATATCACATTAAATTTTAAGAATATAAAAGGAATCATATTAAATAAATAACATTGACATCGAGAGGTCGCTATTTATATTAGTTTAGTTTTTAAAATATATAAAACCGTCATCTGATGTACGATTTATTTAAAGTTAATTGAAAATATTCTCTTTTTGAAAGACATGATATAAATGTTTGAATTAAAACTAATTAAAATGCATGATATTTAATTTTACCGATTTTTTAAAGTCGGTATTATAATCTTTTTTATTTTTTTATTTACGTAAAACCGTCCTCAGGAGGTCGGTATTTAACTGAAATAACATCACCGGCCTCATGAGGTCTGTATTTGGTATGAAATAAAAATGCCAACTTCATGCTGTCAATATTTGGATGAAATAAAAATGCCGACCATATGATGTCAGTATTTGGATTTAGATGAAATAAAAATGCCGACCCCATGTGTTCGGTATTCAAATGAAAGATAAATATGATCTCATGAAGTTGATATTTAGATGAAGTAAAAATACCGACCTCATGAGGTCAATATTTGGATGAAGAAAAAATACCGACCTCATGAGGTCGATATTTGGATGAAATAAAAATACCGACTTCATGAGGTCAATATTTGGATGAAATTAAAATACCGACCTCATGATGTCGGTAATTGGATATGGATGAAATAAAAATACCGACCTCATTAAGTCGGTCTTTGCATGAAAGATAAAATTCTACCTTAGTCAGTATTTAGATGAAAATGACAGTAAAAATACGACCTCATGAGGTCGATATTTGGATGAAGAAAAAAATACCGACTTCATGAGGTCTCATTTGGATGTGAAATAAAAATACTGACTTCATGATGTCAGTAGTTGGATGAAATAAAAATACTACCCCTCATGATTGTCAGGATGTGATAGGATGAAATAAAACAATACCCAAAAAAATAAAATATGTTTATTCATTAGTTTAATTTAATATTGACATCAAGAAGTCACTTTTTATTGTTACTCATTTTTTTCAAGAAAAATACCGACCCTCTGAGGTCGGAATCCCCCCCCCCCTTTATTTTTCATAAAAACCAACTAGTTTTGTTCTCTTTAATAATAGTGACCTTCGGAGGTCTGAAATTACCAACACCTTTTGAAGTTGGTAATTTTTAGGTCAGTATTCATTTTTTTTTTGTGAAAAACGTTATAAATAGAGTAGTAATTGAACACCTAAAGACACACCAAAATAGAGAAGCAATAGAGAGTAGAGAGAGTAATCGACAAACTACTTCTTAGTGTGTGAAAAAGAAAATAGTGTTGCAGTAATATTATTGTGACGTTGACCAAACAATAAAAAGAGTGTTGTTTGAGCAGTAGTCTTTTGACACTACCCAATTTTTTTTTATAAATAATTTGTATTAAGTATTCGTTATCATAGGTAACCATTTAAAATATTTGGGGGTGTTGTTGTTTGGTCTTTCTTCAAATTGCTATGTAGTTGGACCATTATCATGTGTGTGATTAATCATTTGTCAACATTTATGTCTATCTACCCCCCTATTTTGGGCCTTCGAACATTATGGCAGGTGTCTTATGCAAGGTTATTGTTAGGAGCTGAGCCCGTCGTAGTTGGTGTTGTATAACAGCGAAGGAAAATTTTCAGTGTTTGGAAAATCAAAAATTGACTCCTTTATAGCCATTTTCAGCAAAGAAACGGGTCTGTTTCAGAGAAATATGTTCAGACCCGTTTATTCCAGAAAGTTGTGTCTTTGGAAAAAATAACAACTTTTGACAAATGGTTGTTATGAAATAAACACTTTTTAGAAAAGTAACGACCTCTTTCGGCAATAATGTTACCGTTACCCGCAAAATTTAAAGAGCTAAATTAAAAGGATTTATTTGATTTAATAAAAACAGATTAAATAAATTTTTGTCCAAAAAATTTATCAATCAATCACATCATTACCCAAATCCAAAGCTGAAGCCGAGCGAAGAGACGACGACGACGGAGCGAGGGGGAGATTTTTATTAGCATCTTTAAGAAAGTAATGGAAAAGGTGTTTCCTTCTATAAGGACAACAATTTCAATTTCTTTGCCGATATCGGGAGAAATGAATTCTCATTTGCACTTTGCAAATGACTTTTCATTTTCCCTCCAAATTAGTTCCCTCACTTTTCTTATTCTCTCTTTTCTTTTCCCATTCACACTTGCTAAAACCCAACATAATGAAGAATCATATTGGAATTTAACAAATCCCAAAGTAACTTAGTAATTTTTTAGTTCAGTATACCAGCATCTCAGAGCCTATTTGACGTTACATATAGCCTTGTGCATCTTCCAAACATGCGTCGGATGTGCAAAATCTTCAAAACCAAGTGGTTGGAGTATATAGACTTCTTCGTCAAGACGGCTTGAGAAAGCAGTATTCATATCAAGTGTAAATGTCCAGCTTGTTGTGTTTTTTGGGGCCCAATCGCAAGACAAAAAGAAGACCGAGTCAGCTTGACCTCAGGACTAAAACTACACAGAAAATCAAATTCAGGTCTTTGTGTGAAGCCTTTAGAAACTAGAGGAGCTTTGTACATGTTAACGGAGCCATTAGGGTTATATTTATTCAAGAAAAGACACTTATAATCCACCAAATTTTTGGAGAGCAAATGGTACCAATCTCGATTTCGGTTCGAAACTAAGGCACAATTCAGTTCTCCAATAATTCCATGCCAATGGGGGGACTTGTCGAGCTTGCTTAAAGGTTCTCGGTAGGTAAGAAATGGTATGAACAATTGTGTGTCATTTTTTGGGCATAAGGCTATTGATCTTATACCGAGTAATCATGTGATGAGTGGACGTCACTATAGAGGTATAGGCTACAAGGGATGGTTTTGTGGCCATGGGAGGTGGTACAAGTTATGAGGAAGAGGGTTTGATTACAGGATTCTGGATCAGAGGACCAGTGGACTTATTTTGACGTTAGTAAGTGATAATTGTGGATTGCAGCTGAGCATTTAACTGTGGAGAATTATTAATTAGTGAGGTTGAAACAGTTGGTTGTGGTGAATTGTGGTTGGAATAGGATTTCGGATGGTGCGGGTATGGGGAAACGGAGGCATTGGAAAAGGAGAAGAAGTATCATATAAGGTATAAATAAAAGTACCTGAGACAGTGGCTCCTTTTGAGTAAGAGGAGATGGGTGAATGTGTGTCCACGGACTGCTGCACAATCTGTAAAGTAAGCTCACAAAAATCATATGAGTTTCGAGTATTATCATGTGGTTGTTGGCCAGATGATCAGATTTCCCAGCACATTTTTATTTTGTGTTGTTTTGAAATAAGAAAAAATATTGTCAAATGGGAATTGATTTTACAAAATAAGATGTCACTTGATAGATATATTTTGGAAGTTAAAGTATCAAAACATTGATGACTGTAATATTTTGAACGACTAAACAAGCACATGGTGGCGAATTGGGCTCTATTTTGTTTTTGCCATATGGTTTAAGCCATGGATAACAAAGGCAACAAAATAATTTAATGGAGTCAAAGTTTGGCATCCTGAAATAAAATTTTAAATGGACTCTTATGCTGAAGATTGGGGGTAGTAATCCTATTTATTAGATAGACAACTTGTTGACAGGCAAAACTCCAGAAATGTGATGGTAAAGACGCTTGATAAAGCAAGGTTCTAGCAGTTTCAGTTTACACCTCAGTGTGGCTTTCAACCTATAGCAAATCGTTGTGGAGTTATGAGGGTGAAACTAGTGTTTAAATCAGTTGTTTGAGACAGGGACTGTTAAAAGAAATTTAAAATTTGAAATTTTCCCCCACCATCTGTGAAAAAGATTGAATTTTGGTGTTTGTTAAACCATCTGTTCAAGCAACAGATGCAAATTTTGAAAACACAAGAGTCTATTTTTTTTATTTTAAAGTAAATAGCCACATGTATTTGGAAAATGATCACAAATAGAACATAATATCTTTTTTGATCAATTAAGAAAAGGTAGATGGACCCCATAACGATGATAAAAGGAGGGTTGTAGGGGCTTTTATTAATTGGCAATGGATTTTCTGAGTGAGAGAGTCAACCTTTGATGTTATTGAAAATAACAAGGAATTAAGGTGGTGGAACAAGCTTAGGATCTAAAAATAGAAGGGAACATATTATTAAGTAGTATCCAAAACGCGATAATAGGATGACCAAAACGTCGATGCCACAGGTGCATAAGACATCACACTTGCATTAAAGAGAACGATGTGTACAAGACGGTGGCATTCACACAGGCCATTTATTCTGCCGCAAACAGAGGCACCCCCATATTCAATCCTTCACAAATACTTATGGAAAGGAAAAAATTCAATAGAGGAAATGATTCATCACGCTTTTAAAATGGAAACGAAATAAGATAGATTAGTCTTTATGAGAGGGGAGAATAAGGTATTGAAAAATTTGAAATGATGATTTGATGCACGAGTTAGCGTTATTGGTTTGGGATATTTGAATGGTGTGACCATTGTCCATAGTGATATCTTCGGTGTCGTGGTAGTCATGGCATTAGACGCCATATGATGAGTGTCTCCACTATACATGATCCAAGGGTTCTGCTGAGGAGGAAAACGACAAACAAAGTTTGCCCGACCTGCAAGGTTAGGGGATTGAATCTTGCAGACGTAAACAGAATGACCTCAAAGCGCGATCCAACACTAGTACGAAGATCTGCCAAGGGCTGCTGCTGGTTGTTACTTTGTGGGCGACGTGGTTGTGCCTACCATTGCTGATTGTTTGGAGGAGTGTTCCCACCTGGACAGCGACTGTGGGAGTAATAATTGTTACCCTGGCGAGGAGGATTTAAGCTGGTCCTTTCTGCTGCTACAGCAACAGTGATATGTTGATAGGAGCTTCTTGTTGTCCTCATACTTTAGAAAAAGCTCGTGATCCACTATCTTTTCGTAAAAATCTTCGTAGAAAATTGTTAAATCTCGAGCTCAAATGGAAGCAGAGAGTTCTCGGAATTCAGATTCGAGTCCATTGAGAATTTTAATAATGTGTTCCGTATTCGATAGGCGCACCAGAAGTTTCAAATTCATCACAAAGTGATCGAATATGATGAAGATAATCTGCGAACTGGGGTCTTTAGTGAGGCAAGCCAGTAGGTCTCGGAAGTTGAAAATTCTTGTTTGAGATTCGTTCGCATACGCAGTATGAAGAGCATCCCAGCAACAGTGGCGCCAAGTGTAGCATCAACGGAGGCCAAGATAACATCTTGAATTAACTGATCTTGGCGGTACCAAAGACGAACTCAGGATTAGCAACATCTTGATTGTTTTGAAAGATGGTGAGAGTTGAGGCAGGGATGCCCATAGATATTGTGACCACGCATAAGCATTGAAACTTGAGCTTTCCACAGGGAGAATTTACAACTGCTAGATAATTTTATGGGTAATTGGGTCAGAGGATTGAATTGCACAATAATGATGGCGTTATTGACTCCATCAGCATTGGTAAGATAAATACTGGGGGACATTTCGAAGAGTAAATAGAAAAATAAAAGGATCAACTCGTGGAAGTTTAGAAGCATTCTGATATGATAAAGAAGCGAGAGAAAAGATGGGGAAATTGTATTTCATATTATTGACCATATGGTTCTATATTAAGAATCTATACGAGACCTAGAAAAGATAAAGGCTATTAACAGATTAATGAGGATAAAGAAGTAAGAAAATAGAATTCTACAAAAGTAAGGAGTCTCATTCATTATTAACTATTAGGTTTCCCACAACCAAATAGAATGGAAGTGCATCACTCATGAAGTTAGATCTCAGTCGTGTGAATTCTTGGTAGGATACCTGAATCATTTAGCCATCTAACTTCACTTCATGAGTTGATCATGGGTTATTCTAATCTATCAGGGAGTATTTCTAAACCTCTATGGAACCTAACCTACATAGAGAGTTTGTTCCTTGGTCATAACCATCTTGAAGGATCATTTTCCTAGTTTTTGGGATTTGGAAAGCTTAAGGAGTTATCACTCGAAAATAAACCAAACTTTGATGGCGAAACTGATATTGTCACTTTAAAAGAAAGTTGGACCCTAAACTTGAATTTTAGATTTTTTGTCCAATTCCCTACTTGTCCAATTAATAAAAGGTAAGGGGGACTACAAAAACTACAATGACTCTACTGTCATCAAACCTTGTTGAATGGAAAACATTACATCATGGATATTCTCAATTCCTTCCATTGCATGTTAAACTTGAGAAATACACTTTCAATTGAAAAAATTGAGGAGTTTCAAGTAAAAAAAACATAGGTATGTTTTCTCTCAGAATAAAATAAGATGGAAGGGCAATACCAGATCATCCTTCAACAACTAACCTAAGAATTCTTCTTCTTTGGCACAATAATATCAGTGGACAGATTGCTCCAGCTATCTGTAATCTGAAATCACTAAATGTGCTAATTTTAGAAGTAATAATTTTGAGGGAACAATCCCACAATGATTGGTGAGATGATTAATCATTGTAAATTAGATTTGAGCAACAACAGTCTTAGTGGGACAACTAATACAACTTTTAGTATTGCAAACTATCTCAGGGTCATTATCTTGCATGGGAATAAGCTAACGTGAAAAGTTTCACGATCCTTGATTGATTGCAAGTATTTGACACTTCTTAATCTAGGTAAAAATCAGTTGAATGAAACATTTCCAAACTTGTTGGGAGACCTACTTCATTTGAAAATTTGAATCTTGATATCAAATCATTAGGGAATAGAAATTTGTTTGTGCAGTTTCAAATTTTGGATCTATCATCCAATGGATTTAGTGGAACTTTACCAGAATGTCTTTTGGGGAATTTTCATGCAATTAAGAAAATTGATGAGAGTACAATAACCCCACAATATGTTTCTGATCTATATGCTAGATACTATGATTATTTGACGACAATTACAAGAAAGGGGCAATATTATGATTCTGTTCAAATTTTGTATTCTAACATCATTATCGACCTCTCGAAGAACATATTTGAAGGTCCTATTCAAAACATCATTGGAGATGTCATTGGACTTCGTACGTTGAACTTATCTCATAATGTCTTGGAAGGTCATGTACCAGCGTCATTGCAAAATTTATTTGCACTCCAATCATTGGATCTCCCATCTAACAAAATCAATGGAGAAATTCCACTGTAGCTTGCATCCCTCACATTTCTTGCGATCTTAAATCTCTCTCACAAATATATTGTTGAATTCATCCCAAAGGAAAACAATTTGATACGTTTGAGAACAATATAAACCAAGGAAATGATGGATTACGAGGATTTCCACCCTCAAGAGATTGCGCCGTGATGATAGGGTACCACAAGAAGAAGAAGAAGATTAACCAATGATCAATTGGCAGGGGGTTCTCATGGGTTACGGTTGCGGTCTAGTTATTGGACTATCTGTAATATACATAATGTTGTCAACTCAAAATCCAGCATAGTTTTCGAGGATGGTTGTAGATTAAGTGGAACACAGAATTACTACAAGAATGAAAACGCACAAGAAAAGGTAATAGTTTGTAGTGAGCACAAGGTATTCCACTTAATCCTTATCCTTCAAAAGAAAACTTCTTATTTATCGATGTATTTTCGACCTCCTTCATACTTAAATCTCTTGACTTTCACTCTTTATTTTTTTAAAATGGATTTAAGTCTACAGTGTTGCTGAAGATACATAGATAAAAACCATTATTTTTCACAGTTTGTGATGTTTGGATAAATTTTTGTAATCCTATGAATAAAGACACGACTTTTCTTCCTTTGAGACTCAATCAATTTTTTTTCCATTTGTCTGTGGTACGTATACAAGTGATGGAGCCGGGAATTTAACAAAGGGTGTCCAGAAATTTCAACTTGTTATGTTAAGGGTGTACAAATATTTTATTTAATTATTTCGTATATCATTTTACTTATACATATGGTATTTTTTTTCCAACGAAGGGTGTCAAATTGGACACCCTTACCACTATGTGTCTACGCCACTATATGTAGTTATAAATTCAAGTTACAAACAGTTATCGGAAATAAACTGGAATCTTTAGATAATTTAATCAAACGATATATGCCATCACTAAAAAGCTAGTATTTCACTCAACTTTTTCTCATAACATCATAACAGAAATATAGAATACTCGAATTTAACTTCAGAAACATAAAGATATGTAGTTAGAGTTTGGAAATATTCTTTTTACAAACTCGTGATGGTCCTTTATCAAAAAACATCAAAGAAACAAAATTCGCCCTTTTCTCCCACAAATTTAAAGAAAGACGTACAGTTAGCTCATCTGTTAATATAATAGAGATGAACTGCTGATGCCTTGAATCGGACCCGTTACAAAAGAAGCCCGACGGTATACAATGTTGGGTATTGGGGCCTTAATTTTCTCGTCAATTCGTTCATGTTGGCCAAGCTGTTAGGGCGTGAGCTTAGCGATATATATACGACGCTATGGCAAACCCGATTTTGTAATTCTGTTTTTGCCTCTCCATAATAAATACTGATCCTCTCTTCCCCCGTGACGTAGCCATTTATTGTGCAACCACCGTAAATCTGTGTCTTGTTTTTCGCATTTATATTTCTCGTATTATCCAACTTCCGCACAACAATTGGTTCTCAGAGCCTCTCGATTAATGTTGTTCTTGGATGAATTGGAGAGTCTTCTTTGAACGGAAAATCGCCAAATCACAGGAAGAACAGGTTTCAGTTTATGGCAGATCAAGATGCGGGCTTTGTTGAAATGCAAGGCTCTGGGCGCCATGTCGAAAAGACAAGACAAAACACCGTCGTGAACCTCCACGAGATGGCGGATCTTTGGGAGGAAAAAGGGACTCGACGATCAGCTGTTCTCCGGGGATACGTCATCACGGCGGTGGTCTCGATAAGAGATGCTGCTGGTCTGTGGTTGAATTAGAGCTTGGAGAGCTTTGTAAATGACAAAATTCTAAACAAACAAGCTACTTCTGAAACAGACGTCATTCGTTACGAATGGCTGAAGGTACACAACTCGGGAACCACGTAGAGCAATTGAATACTTTGTTATTCAGAAATTGAGTAATATCGGATTGTGAAGACGAGGATGAAGCTGCTTGCCTGCTTATGTTAGTATTCTCACAATGGTTTGAGAATTTGGTTCAATCGTTCAGTGTTGGGAAAGATACTGTGTCACTGGACGAAGTCAGATCGCCCTTATAGCAGAGAGGAATTACGGCATTCAAGGCTAAACAGCCAATGTACGGACATTACCGCGTCCAATCTGTTCACCAGTAGCGGAAAGGAATGGACAATGACGAAGAAATACAGCGAGTCGAAGGTGCACAAGCCGGATTGATGTGGTAATTACTGCAAGGAGAAGGAGACATTGAAATTTGATTGTCGAAGAAGAAGAAGCATCTGAAAAAAACAACAATCAGTGTCTGCTGATGTTGCTGAAGAAGACACATTTGAAGAAGATATTGCCCTGTTGCGGATGAGCACACTCATCATTCAGATGTGTGGGTTCTTGATTCTGGGGCAGCTTATCACATCGGTCCTAGGAAGACGGGGCTGCTACCGACTTATGAGCAGGTAGACGGATCGCAGGCCAATCGATGGCCAACAGTTCTGTCTGCAATGGTGGTTGGGACAGGCTTCGATATCAAGATAAGGGACACATACCGGTAGCTTCTTGACACATGCACGAGTTCAGGAACGTCCATTGATGGACGAAACCCCGCTACTCTCAGTCTTTTGGACAGAAGGGAGGGCCTCGTCGTCGGGACCCGATGGGTTTGCTGGTCTGGCAGGGTTCAAATCTGATTCTTGACGGTGTCCTGCGTGGTAATTTGTATTTTCCACAAGTTCCACGGGTACAGGTTCAGCCCAGGTTGCATCGCTCAGAATTCCCGAGAACGATATGACTAAGTTATGGCACATGAGACTTGGTCTATGGGTGTGAAAGTGAAAGCGGGATGCACAAATTCTATCAAAGGAGGATGTTCTTTTGCTTGTCATAAGTTAAGAGCCAGAGTTTTTTGTGAACATTGCTGTTTTAGTGAAAATACAGCAACAGTTCAAACGGCAATTCATAGAACAAAAGGCCACACTTGCATTATATCCATTGGATATGGGGTCCATTGGCAGTGTTGAGTCTTTGGAGGCTGCAGATTATTTGTGTCCATTATTGATGACTACTCACAGGATGGACTTGGGTGTACATGATGAAGCATAAAAGTGAAGCTTTCCAGACGTTAAAGGAGTGGAAAATTTGATGGAAAATTCACCAGAAAGAAAACAAGAGGTTGCGAACGGGAAATGGGTTGGAATTCTGTTGGTCTGATTTGATTCAATCGTCAAGGATGACAGGGATTGCTGAACATCGTACAGTCAGAAAAATACACCACCGCAGAACGGTTCTGTAGCTGACGCGGATTGAATCAAACACTTCTGGAGAGAGGCAAGGTGCATGCTCTCTATGCTGGGCCTGATAGAAGATTCTGGGCAGAGAAGCGGCTTAGTACAGCGCTATTAATTAAAACCGCGGAACCATCATACAGGCCTACAGTGCCAGAAACTATGGAGATGTCGGTCAGGAAAAAAAGCTGCTGATTATTTCAACATCTGAAGCTTTTGGTATTGTACCGATTACTATCACGTCCGGGAAGGTAAGTTGAACCAAAGCTAAAAGGAAGTATTTGGGGATCGAGATGGAGTGAAAGGTTTCAGATAGGTCTCCAGCAGAAATAGGGTATTATGAGCAGGACGTTGTCTTTGATGAGGTTCTTATGACTTAAACCATTGTGAATCTCACATACGTCAGAAACGGGGAAGTCTTGACAAAACAGGTGAGTTTCAAGTCTCTCAGAACGAGAGTCGATTAAAGGAACCTGAAGAGGAGGAATCAAGAGCCAAGACGAAAATGATATCCATAATATTGCCATCAGATATCCATCAGGTATAGCTCAAGATCGGCCAGGGGTTGGACGTTCGGCCACTACGGGTATGGTTTGAGGAACATTGTGGGTTATGACACTGCAGGTGCTGAAGAGGTAGATCATTGAGCGGTCTACTTAAAGAGATCAGTTTAAGTCCTGATTCTGAAAACATGGTTTGCTGCTATGGGAGATTAGCTGGAGTCCCTACACAAGAACAGACATGGATGGCTAGTCATCCACACCCTCTGGGAAAAACAAAGAAAAAAAAAAAAAAAAAGATTTACTTGCAAAGGTTCAAGAAGACGGAAAAAGGGGGGGGAATATCACCAGAGAGAAGGAGTCAAGTATAAAGCCAGGGTGTTAGCCAGAGGTTTCAACCAAAAGAGAGGGACTGGACTACAATGAGATCTTTCCCCCCGTGGTTCGAACTTCCATCCGGTGTTACTAGCGATAGTTACAAATAGAATTGGCGTTGGAAAAACTTGATGTGAAGACGCGTTTCTACAGGAGAGTGGCAGGAAGAGCTATACATGACTCAGATATGTTTTCAAGTTCCCAGGGAAGGAAAATCATGTATGCAAGTGAAGAAGTCCTTAATGGACTAAGCGTCTCCCAAGGAGTAGGTACAAAGGTTTTACAGCTATATAGCGAAGTTGGGCTATACTCGGAGCTCATATGATGTTGGTGTTATACAATAGGCTCAAGGATGATTCGTCCATCTAGCGGTGCTTTATGTAGATGATATGCTGATAGGCAACGAAGAAAGTCTGGACCATTCAGCAGCTGAAGGGTTACTGGTGCGAGTGAGATGAAGGATCGGGAGCGAGTGGCTCCAGGAAGATTCTAGGATGGAGATCATTACGGACAGGCGAGAAATGGAAACTTTTACTTGTCACAGAGAAGCTTACATTCAGAAGGTCTTCTTGGCGAGGTTTGGATTCTTCATCTAAGACGATTGTACCCCAGTGCCTTGCCAATATCCACCTCACTGCCATGTTCGCTCCATAGTCAGAAGAAGAGAAGGAGTATATGCCGGTCCCTTATGCCAGTGCGTAGGACGTTTGAGTGTATGCTATGGTCCTATAAAAGGCAGATTTAGCAATGCAGTGCAGTGTGAGCTGAGAGATTCATGGGACAACCAGGGAAGAACCATCGGAAAGAAGGCTGTAAAGAGAATTTTCGGTTTACCTTAGAGGTAAATTGACGTGGTCTCATGTTGGAGGTGATACTCGTGCTTGGTGTGCTATCTATTCTGATTCTGACTATTCTGGAGTGTTGACACAAGAAGTCGAGACTGGATGTGTTTACCTTGGAGGATCGGTCGTCAGGGAGGCAATTTGCAACTACAGTGACTTTGTCTACTACGGAACGCGGAGACATTGCCTTGACAGAGGATGCAAAAAGAAGGGATTGGTTTTGAAATGGCGCTGGTTAGTGATCTGGTATGATTCATGATCAGGTCCGGTGTATTGGGGACAGTATTGAGCGGCCAATTTTCTAGCCAGGATCAAAGTCCAGCATGAGAGAACCAAGGAATATTGACGTAAGGGTATCATTTTTGAGAAGTGAGAAGAGAATCACGGTGAAGAAAGTAGGAACTGCTGATAATCATGCATGTATATTCACAAAGCCGGTTCCACAGAGCAGTTTCAACCACTGTTTGGACTTGTAAACATCAGAAGTGTTAAGTGCCCTGCGGGGTTATGAGGAAGAGGGGGAGGAATTTGGGCACTATCATAGTGCGATGAAGGAATTCTGTTCGGAGAATCAAGTCAAGGTGGAGATTTGTTGAAGCCTTGAATCGGACCCGTTGCAAAAACCCTATTTGTAATTCTGTTTTTGCCTCTCCATGTAATTAAAACTGATACCTCTCTTCCACGTGGACGTAGCAATTTATTGGTGAACCACGTAAATCTATGTCTTGTTTTGCATTATATTTTATCGTAGTTATCTAAAATTTACGCACAACAGAAAACAATGCTTGACCCAAGTTCTAATTCTTTTTGTCGACTTATTGCTAAACATAAACCATTCTACTATTTGTATAGTACGTTAGAAAGTAATTCAGACTTGTATTTAGTAACTAACTCTAGGATATAAACAGAAATTGGACAGAATTTTAATCCTCAGATCATTCAATCAATTCCTAACTAAATCTACATTTTCTCATACATTCATCAAACTACTTGAATTAGGACGATATATGCCATCCTGGTTAGCCCAGTGTCTTCCATCACTGAACATTGAGGACTATAACGACGTGTTTCTTCTGTTCTACTCTCCAAGGAGAAAAGAACAACAGTCCTACTCACCTATAAGTTCCAGTGGTATTGAATCTATGAAGAACATACCATGTCTGGACGCCTCAATGTCTTCCATCAGTAGGTCAATTCTCGTTGAAAAAATTGGCTGGAGCTAGCACAAGGGGCGGACCAACATGGTGTCCGCCAGGTGCTCGAGCACCCATTAACTTCGTTACGAAATATATATACTCTATGTAGACATCGATAGTATTTGTACTAAAAGTACATTAGGGCACGAAATTGAATAAATATATCGTTGGGCCCCAATTGGTTCGAGGAGGGTACTTGAAGACTCTTTTAGTGTTGTTTGTACAGATTTGAATCGATTGTTAACACTATTTTTTACAGTTTCCACTCAGAGAACCCACACCTGAAATCAGATCGCCACTGGCAGGCGCGCTTATATCGCCGATGTATTCAGGGTAGTTTCGAGTCTAACCTGAGTGCATTAGCAAAGTGACTGTCCTATTCGTAATTAACATACAAAGTTATACCTACTTTTTAAGAGAGTTGGAACAAAGGTATTTTTTGTGAATTTTTTTTCTCTAATAAGGTATCAGACAAAATTCATTATTGATAAGTAAAAGAATGTGAATTTACTCAGAAAATTAAAAAAGGTGACATTCATCATACTTTTATGTTTAATAATATTCGAATTAAACTTGATATTTACATTGGTAACAAACACAAGGTCAAATACTTAAACATGTGTATCTTGAGGTGGAAGAGAAAGCAAAAGTAGAAATTTGGCTCATTTTTGTTTTTTGGTAAAAGGGAAAGTTATGAGATGGTGTGGGGGGCAGCATCGTTAGGGAAACCAAACGAAGATTCCGAAATGGGACTCTTTGGTCACAACTCAGAAAATCTAGATCCAACACAACCTCATGGTTTGAGATGGATAATACTCGATCAGCATTCAATAGTAGCACATCTTTAACTCTGTCGATCTCAAAAGGCTTGAGAGGGAAAACAAGTAGACTATAATTCTACTTGACAATTTAAAAATCGACTTACATTTGGGAACTAGTAATTTTCTGTTGTATCAAAATGATATGGACGAAAAATGGCGTTATATAGTGTTTAAGGGTGCGCTAGAATAATTTATATCCATTGGATGGACGTTTTGACCAATTAGAACCAGGAAAAGATTAGGTTATGCAACAAACAACCAATTTCTAGGGAATGGATCATTGTTGAGCTTACACTCGTAAATCAATTAGGGTAAGAAAAGTTCTGTCACAACCTTTGAATATGAATGTTCAGATCATTTAATCTACATTATCTCATATTGTTATAGATGTACTTGACTCAAACAATATACGCCAACCTGCATATCCTCCCTTCCATCACTAAACATTTAGGACTATAACACACCAGTTCTTGCGTGTTCTACTTCGAGAAGATTAGAACAACCAACCATCCTCACATCACCTATAAATTCCAGGAATTGGAAATTATAGAAAAATGTTGAATTAGTTGGGGACTGATAAAAAATAAGTGGTATGAAATCTATGAAGACACGATCATGCCATGTATGGACTCCTGCACTGTCTTCCATCATCAAGTCAATTCTCGTGGAAAATTGGCTGGAGCTGGCGCACTATGTAAGGGCTCTGTATTCAGAGTAGATTTCCAGTCTAACCTGAACACATTAGCAAAGTGATTGTCCTATTCCTAAGATATAACGTTATTAGCAAATTAAGCATTCTTGATTGTCCTCAGAGTTGGCACTTTTAATGTTTCTATCAAGTTGTGTGGTGTTCCTACTCTTGGATAATTATTTTTTTTTTTGTAAATGGAAAGGGAAATAAAGTCGTGTGCTGCGTGCGAAGGATTGTTAAGAGAGAAAAACAAAGATATTTTTTGTGACATGTTTTTCTATAATAAGGTATCAGACAAAATGAGGTAGTCGATCGGGCTCTTTCTAGAACCAGGTAAAGAGTAAGTTAAAGACTTCTACTTTCATATAAACAATTAGCATAATTATGTTTAGTACCGTTGTAGGAAGTTCAACGGAAAGGTAAAAATATGCAATAATTGTGGAGATATGTAATGTTAATGATAGCAAGGCATTGATTCTAAATTTTTTAAGATCTTGAATACATAAAGAGTTGAGAAATTTCGTTAATCACGTTCAATAACTTAAAAGAGTCAACTCTACTTAAATAAAAGGACAATTGTTATGGACCTTTTATGTTAAGCATGGATCATTCAACTTTAAGTTCAGAAACAAGGAACTTTTTTAGTCTATAATTAGTAGCAGAACAATGCAATGGGTAATATGTTATATACAAAGTGGTCGACTTATGCTTTGACTTTAAGAATGTGAACTATTGATAAGTTTCAGCATCACTTGTGTGGACACATGCGAACTAGAATAGTGCATTCAAGCGTTCAATTAAATTGAATTGGGTGTGTAACCATGTGATGAAGTTTTCAACCTTTGAAATGCATGGGTAACCAATAGTAAAGTTTTCTTTGCTTAATTTGTGCTACGTATACCTCATCAAAATTGTTGAATAGACACGCAAACTATATAGTTTCTTAATTTCTTCTCTACCAACTAATTAATTTTGATCATTTTAGTGTAGAAATGGGTTATTTTAAACTTTTATATCTTGTATTATATACATTTCAACGTCAATTTGCTTTCTCCTATTACTACATTATTTGTGCCCGAAAGATCACCTTTTTTACTTCTACAATTAAGAAATGTTTACGTGCGACCCTACTTGATGTTGTTATGCATATAATGCACCTATCAATTCAATCAAATCCAAGAGTTCTTTCATGGAACAAGAGCACAGATTGTTGCTCATGGGATAAAGTTCATTGTGACGAGAAGACATGACAAGTTATTAATCTTAATCTCCGTTGCAGCCAACTTCAAGGCAAGTTTTATTCCAATAATAATCTCTTTCAGCTCTCCGATCTCAAAAGCTTGATTTGTCTTATAATGATTTCACTGGATCACTCATTTCACCTAAATTTAATGAGTTTTCTAACTTGATGCTTCTTGATTTCTCTCTTTCATGTTTTACAGGTCTAATCCCAGTTGAAATCTCTTACCTTTCAAAATTCTATGTTCTTCGTATCATGATTGTTGATCCATATGGGCTTAGAGTTGGGTCTCACAATTTTGAACTTCTCCTTAAAAACTTAACCCGATTAAGAGATCTCAACCTTGACTTTGTGAACATCTCTTCAAGAATTCCTCTGAATTCCTCTTCTTATTTAACAACCTTAAAGCTTCCACGCACACAATTCCGTAGGGTATTGCCCAAAAGAGTTTTCCACTTTTCTAATTTAGAATTCCTTGATTTATCCTAGAATCCCAGACGTCAGTGTAGGTTTCCAAAAGCAATGGAATAGGAATAATCCTCTGAAGTTACACTCATTTTGTGAATATTAGTGGTATATACTTGAACATTTAGCCATCTATTAATAGCTTCATGTGGGGGGGGGGGGGGGGGGAAAAAAAAAACATGTGCAATTCTAATATCTCAGGGGCCTCTTATTAGAAACTATACGGAATCGCACCCACATAAATTTTTGTATAGTGATAAACAATCTGATATGACCAATTCCCCCAGTTCTAGATTTGGAAAATTTGGTTAATTATCACCTCTAATGAAGATGGACGCACTGTTTACTTAGTATTTTTTTTCGTCCAATTCCCATAACTGGTCGATTACACATCACGTAAGCGGAATACAAAACCTAAAATGGCTTGAGTCGTCATCAAACAACTTGATTGGGACTATACTTTCCTATATATCCTCCCTTCCTTCACTGGAAAATTTTAACTTGAGCGATAACACTTTGAGTTGAAAAATACAGGAGTTCAAGTCCAAAACATTATTTTTAATTTCTATGAAACAAAAAAAGTTGGAAGGTCCTATTCAAAAGTCCCTCGTAAACAATCAGTTGTACGAGGTCTTCTCCTTTCACACAATAATATCAGTGCACAGATTACTTCGGCTATCTGCAATCTGAAAGATATGGTATTACTATATTTGAGAAGTAATAATTTGGAGCGAACAATACAACAATGTTTCGGTGAGATGAGTGGACTTGAGATTTTTGATTTAAGCAACAATAGTCTTAGTGGAACAATTAATACAACTTTTAGTATAAAAAGCCGATTCAACGTCATTAAATTTAATTGCAATAAACTACAGGGGAAAGTTCCACCATCTTTGATCAATTGTGAAAAACTTGAATTTCTACATTTAAGTAACCATGAGTTGAATGAAACGTTTACAAAATGGTTTGAGAGAGATACCTGATTTGCAGATCTTAAAGTAGAGATGAATATTTTTTATGGTCCTATAAGGACTAACTACTTGTTTGATTAAATTTGAGTGTAGATCTCTCATCAAACAGATTTAGTGGAGATTTACCAGTGAGCTTGTTTCAGAATTTTCAAGCCATGAAAACAATTGGTGAGAATAGTGGAACCCGAGAGTATGTTGTAGATGCAATTATTTATTATTATTATTACAAAAATTCGTTGATAGTAACAACAAAGGGATTGGACCATGAACTTCTTCGTGTTTTGACTATAGAAAAAATTATTGATCTATCAAGGAATAGATTTGAAGGTCAAATTCCAAGCATTATTGGAGATCTCATTGCACGTCGTGTGTTGATCGTATCTCATAATGTCTTGGAAGGTCATATACCAGCATCACTGCAAAATTTATCAGTACTCGAATCGTTGGATCTCTCATCTAACAAAATCAGCAGAGAAATTCCGCAGCAACTTGCATCCCTCACATTTCTTGCAGTCTTGTATCTCTCTCACAATCATCTTGGTGGATGCAGCCCTATGGGAAAACAATTTGATACATTTGAGAACATTTCATAACAAGGGAATGATGGATTATGTGGATTTCCACTCACGAAAGATTGTGGAAGTGATGATAGGGTACCACAAACGACAACTTCAGTTGAGCTAGATCAAGAAGAAGATGATGATTCACGGATGATCAATTGGCAGGAAGTTCTCATGGGTTATGGTTGTAGACTTGTTATTGAGCTGTCGGTAATATACATAATGTGGTCAATTCAATATCCACCATGGTTTTTATGATGGTTATAGAATTGGAACACATAATCAGTATGAGAATGAAAAAAAAACCACCCCCACCCAAACAAAGGAGACGATACAAGTGTTGTGATACGTTCAAGTAGCCATCTTGATTGATTTCGATCTTAAGAAGATACGATTTATATATCATTTCTAGTGGGTAAATATTTTTTAATCTTATTTTTGAAAAGTGCAGGATTTAGTTTACTGAGGTTTTGAGGATTGCTAGAAAAAAAACTTTTCTGCGTTAAGTTTGTGAGGTTTCCGTAAGGTGTTGTTAATACGTATAAATAAGGGAAAAAAGATAAATATACACCAAATATCTGAATGTTATTCAAATATCTCCGCATACGTTTGGGAATTGGTGCCCTACCGTCCAAAAAACTAAATAGAACCCATGATGCCCTATATTACTAACTGACATTACACGTGTCATTATCTTATCCATCGATCCGACATTTATCAACGGAGAAGATTGCACCACGTATCCCTATTTATTCTTTTGTTATGGTGAAAGGCATATATGCTCTAGTTTTTGGATGGCAGGGGCATCAATGTCCTAAAAGTATGACAGAGGGTATCTACATACCACTTATGAATAGTTAAGGGGTATATTTGTCCTTTTTCCCTATCAATAAAGACATGAATTTTCAGTGTTAACCTTATAAATACAGGTTATTGTAAGAATAACAATCTTATGAAATTTACAGTTTCTGTATTTGAGGTTTCTGGAGATTAAAACCATTATGGTTTTCTACTCTGCTTGAATTTTTAAAATTCATTCGATTACGATTAAAGAAACATCAAAACTTTATCGTTTTAAATCAGAAAGCAGTTGGAGTGTAATGAGTTGTGCTCTGTACTGTAGTATTTCAAAATCAAAAACTTAATTTATGGCCATTTGTGAAGCAAAAAAAGACTAATTCTAAGTCAAACAAATGCATTGGATGGAACAGTAAGCGTTTGCAACAACCATGGTTGACATGATCGCTTCAAAAATAGTGCATTAGCACCGACTGAAGAACCTGAAAAGTTTTTGGAAGTCGAACTTTAAAGGATGGCAGCCAAAAGATGTTCTTCTATCTCACTTACGTGGAGTTGAGAAGTTCCGTCAGAGAATGTCTGTAGTTAGAGGCAACTCCGGTGAGAACGATTTTTGGTAACAGAAGCGGGAAACACTCAGATTTTTGTTTGTAAACATTAATTTGATGGTCTGCAAGATGATCTGTACAATGTGTACCACACGCCAAAACTAAAAAGAATCTGGCTTTAGAAAAGACAAGTACAAACATAAGATGCCAGAATGAAGATAATTCATTGTGGCAAAAAGTTCTGACTATAAGATGATAGACGTAAAAGACTGTCGTCACCCTAGTTCAAGAAGGCAGGCATCATCCATGATCTCCTTGCTGAACGGGATAATTAATTTAAGGCCTATGTTAGAAAATATAATTTTCTTATCAATCTCACATAACCTTTTAAGTAGGACTTGATGTGAATGAGCTTTTCAAGTTGGACTTGCAATTCTGAAAAAGTTACCTCATTGTGGAGGAACTGTCTTTAAAACTTACTTGAAGACAAACACAAGGAAATGTATGTGGAAGATTAATAGTAAGGTTGGAATCGATGAGGATAATAGGATTGCAGAAAAGAGGGCGTGGTAATTCGCAAATATCTGGAGTAATTTGTTAAAGCAGGATCCCACAAAAGTAAAGAAAAGGAAAGAACGATCTGGTCCAAAAAGCGATCCTCATAAGAAGAAATTCATGAAACTTCTTTTAATTGTGGGCACGATCATAGGGCCTAATGATTGGACGCTAACAGGGGAGGTGTCCTAAGAAGACAAGGAAAAAAGACGGATCCAAGCAAAACTTAGGCTGAACCAAAGGAGAAATGGCGATCTTGTGCAATGCTGTCACGACCCCAAAACGTAGCCGCGACTGGCACCCACATTACCTACCTATGGAGCGAACCAACCAATCTAAACTTACCATTTCAATTTATATCACATAAAGCAATGCGGAAGACTTAAACCAAAAAACAGACAAGTCAATAACTTCTAAAATTCAACTTCTATGACTTCCCCAAAATCTGGAAAGTCATCACCACAAGAACATCTAAGATCAATTACTTTAGATAAGGAGTATTGTAAGAACTTAAAACAAATCATAACATCAGTCTATGCGAAAACTTCAAGGAATCAAGAAGAGGAAAGAGGATCCCAGTCACCAGCTAGAAGGCATTAGCTCACCTGAAGATCCGGTGTGTGACGAAGACTGGCTTGAACTACTGTTGAGTGAAGATGCGCACGTTGACTGCATACCACGATATACAAAGAAACATAACGTAGGGGGGTAGTACAACCACAAGTACTGAGTAGTATCATCGGCCAACCTCAAATAGAAACAGTAGATATAAGTAACATCAAAAATCAACTAAGATCGCTTAGCATGCGAGCATTTACAATTACCAAATCCTTGGTACAAACACCCAGCGCACATCATGAGGACTCATGCCTCTCCTCATCATACCCATTTGGGAAACATGTTTCTTTAGATGAGTATATTAGTATCTTTTCAAGATTCATTATATTATTACTCTCGTGACGGTACGTGCCCTCAGATCCTCATTCTATACTAGGTACGGAACGTGGGCACCGATCCATATACTATACTGGTGTCGGAAGTGACCACACGGCCATCATATTCGATATGGTACCGGACAACAGTGGCACCCGATCCATATACCATCCTGGTGTCGGCAGTGACACTCCGATCCTCATATTAGATACCTGGTACCGGAACGTGGAACCGATCATATACTATCTGGTGTCGGAAAGTTGACACTCACGACCTATATTCGATTTGGGTCGGAACGTGACACTCTGATCCTCATCTCTTATCCTGGTACGGAACTGGCACAGATCCCTAATCTCACTACTGTTCGTTCATAGCCCTTTTATACCACGGCCATCATCATTAACAAAGTAGATTAGGGTTTTAAAGATTTAGATTCCAATCGCTTCATCATGTTATTGTATCACAATAATATATTATATATTAGAGAATCATGCATTACACACCAATTAAGCTATAGAAGATTAATAATATACACAAAAATATACTGATATTAACAGAGTTTAATACGAATAGTTAAAAAACCATAAACTACCTCCACCGAAGGAATCTGCGATCAACAAGCTATTTCTCAAATTCCTTGATATCTTGGTTTCTCTCTCTCTCTAATCGTTCTTTATTTTGTCGTCTCCTTGTTCTTCTATTTTTCTTTATTCAAACCCTTTTCTTGTACCCTAATTATATATAATTAAGTGAAAAGATGGCAGATTAATAACCCACCTAATTAAACTTAAAAGGCGTCACCTCTTTAACCCCCATAGTAATTGACTTATAACCTTACCTCTAAATTTATAATTGAAAGCCAGAGGAATGTCAAAAACGTCTCTTAAGTGTTAAAGAAGTTAAAGAAATCCGGACACCGACTGGATTGAGCAACCTGAGACGGCCCGTCGTGCCTGCGACGGTCCGTCTTGCAGGTGTCAGAAACGTCGCAGACTCAATTTCCACCATGAGTCAGTGACGGTACGTGCAGACTTTGGTGACGAGTCCCGTCCTGCCATGTTAGTCGTGGACGGTCAGAGAGTGCAATTTCAGTACCCAATTCAGATTTTTCCAAGTGTTGAAACGAGACCCTGCGACCGGCCTTCGCGCCCATGACGGTCGTCGTGGGTACGTCGCCCTCAGCTATTTTTCCAGAAATAAAATAAAATCTGCTGCTCAAACGACTAAACAGTCAGACAATGATACATGATACCATCCGTCGTCCCGAACTATACACAAGAAGGAAAACCCCCAAAGGGCGAAAAGGAATACCTGACTCTATGTTAAACGAGGGGGTATCTATTCTCGCATCTCTGCCTTCATTCCCCCAAGTGGCTTATTCAACGGGGTCGATTCTTCCATTGGAAAATTGGATAGTGCAAATCCCTTGACATTCAACTTGCGAATTTCTCTATCTAAAAGATGGCAACAGGCTCCTCGCATTAAGAAAATTCTATCAAAGCAAAAAAATGAAATCCCACCGGATAATGTAGTTTTCCATCCCCATTTGTTCTTTCTAACTCGAAATGGAAATACCGATGTACCACGGACAGCATGGAGGGCAAGCTAAACATAAAGCCACTCCCTACTCGAGTACTCAAAGGACCAATGTACCTTGGGCTTAGTTCTTGCCTCTTTTACCAAACCGCATACCCTTTCGTTGGCGAAACATTCAGCAAGACTTGTTCACCCTCATGAACTCTAAGTCTCTAACCTTTCGATCTGATTATTCTTTTTTGTCTAACTTTGCGCCGCTAGAAGCTTCTCTTGAATAGATTTCATTCTCTACGAATCCCTCAAAAGATCAGTACCCAAGGTCTAACCTCGAAGCCTCGATTGCCTCCAACCAGCCAATGTTGGACCTACATCTCTACAATGTTACAATGCTCAAAACGGAGCATATCTGCTTGTGATAGCTCTTATTGTATGAAAACTCGCTAAGGGTAGAAGCTTATCCAATGGCCACCGGTAATTCTATCACACATGCGCGAAGCAATCCTCCACACGTATAATCATTCGCTCGACTGACCGTCGTCTGAGGATGGAAGCAGTACTAAGATCCACCTAGTGCCCAATTCGCATGCAATGTTTTTCCAAACTTAAGAATGTTTAAATGAACTGCGTACCTCTATCTGATATGATGGATAGTGGAACTCCAATGCATCGAACAACTTCTGAGATGATAAGGTTGGCTAACTTCCTGCATTGTAAGTCACCTTAACCGTTAATGAGCAGACTAGTTACATCTTCCACATCACCCAACTGAGAGTCGAACATGCCCAATGTCTTTGGAAGAACAACCCACGAAGTCCATTGGCAATTGCTCTCCATTTCCATTCCGAATGGGCAGTTCTCCTCCTCTTTCGAAGTGTTCCTCCGGTCCTTGGTGTTCAACTTTCTTGTTTGGACAGTTTGGACATTGCAATAAAATCCCAATTAGCACGCTCATTCTTCTCCACCAAAAGTGTTGGCTTTATAGTCCACGGTACTCTGGTTGGCCACCCGATTGTATCAATAACCTTGGAACTATGATCCTCTGCAGAATAGTGTGATCAAATCATCGATGGGGTACACATACCCTTCCCTTGATCCTCAAACAACCCTTCCTCATCGATTTTCGCTTCTTAGCCTCTCCTTGCACACTGTTATCTCGGATCGATAAATTTTTCATCATTAAACTGCTTTCCCTTTAATCTTGTTCAAGAAGGAGATCTGCCGTCCACCAAGGCTAAAATCCGCCCTTACTCAGTTACTTCTAATCTCATAGGTCTTGCCAAATCTGAACTCTCCTAGTAATTGGGCTCTAGAAGGCTTACAAGTGAGGCTAGACTTCCCCATTCTTCCCGCCTTTCTGCTTAAGCATCGCTACAACATTTGCCTTCCCCGGATGAACCAAAATATGATGTCGTAGACCTTCAGTAGTTCATCCACTCCGTCTGTCTCAAATTAAAATCTCTCTGAGTGAAGACATACTGTATACTACGATGATCTATAGACCTCACCTATTACCTCCATATAATAGTGTCTCCATTGCTTAATGCAACACCACTTGCAGACCAAGTCTAATCAATGGGTCTGATAGTTACAGTCTCATGCACCTTTAATTGTCTTGAAGCTAAGCAATCACCATTCTTCTCTGCATTAGCACCAGCCCCAAACCGAATAGATGTATCACAATAGACAATGAAATTCTTACCTTCCATGGCAAGGTGAGAATTGGTTGCAGTGCACAAGGTCTTGAGCTTCCTAAAAGCTTTCCTCACACTCACCGCAACCAATGGAAACTTTTGGCTTAGTCCCATTCCAGTTGGGAAGCAATAAAAGAGAATCCCTTGACAATCGGCGGATAGTCTCATCTAAACCCAACAAGCTCCTTATTTCTGACTCATTAGTAGGTCTTACCTAATTCGTCACTACTTCGACTTAGATGATCACCATCACTCCATCCTTGGAAACCCCACGTGCCCCAGAAGGCAACCTACATCCTAGCCAACACTCACACTTAAGAACTTGGCATAATGGCTTTTTTTTGTTTATCCCTCCCTCAACATTTCCAATACATTCTCAAATGCTCCTCATGTTCCTTTTACTCTTGGAGTATATCAAGATATATCATCATAAATACGATCACAAAAGAGAACCAATATGGCTTATAAAAATCCTTCACAGCCGTTCAAAATCAAACTCATGACCGCAGCAGGGGCATTCTAAGACCAAAGACCATCATACGAATTCGTTATGCCCATACCTGGTCTAAAAAGCACTAGTCTTTGGGCACCATCCTTACCCGTATTGTCAATTGGTGATAACGGATCTCAAGTCAATCTATGAGACGACAGCAAGCACCTTGTAACTGATTCAACAAGTCATCATGCGATGAAGACGGATACTTGTTCTTACATGGTCAACTTGTTCAACTCCGATCGTTCTATGCACATCCCGTAAAATCCCATCTTTCTTCTTCACAAACAAAACCGTGACACCCCAAGGTAGTGGCGACTCGGTCTAATAAGCTTTGCTCAACCAACTCTTGAAGTTGGGCTTATTCTCTTAACTCACGCGGGGCCATGTCCTATAAGGGGTAAATAGAAAGGGGCGAGTACCCGGTTCAATATCAATACAGAAGTCAATATCCCTATTTGGTGGCATACCCGGAAGATGGTGCAGGGACACATCCATAAACTCACGGACCACTGAAACCGACTCAACGAAGGTACTTGGGTAGTGTCATCCGATGATGCTTGCCAAGAAAACTAAACACCCTTATAATCCATTTTTCTTTAGCACAGAAAGGAGATTTACGCCCGGATGGAAGTGTAAGTCACCCTCCCACCTAACCGGATCTGTCCCAGGCTTGGGCTACGTCACCAGCGTTTAGCATTAACAATCCAGATCCAAATTGCTGCGAAAGCCAGTCAT
>JAKWJA010000377.1:0-41741 GCA_027704765.1 Solanum habrochaites | reverse complement strand
ATTGTTTTCCCTTGCTTCACCGTACCGGGGAAATAGAGGGAGAAAGGCTTTCATCCTCAGAACCGATGGTCATCTCCTAGCGAACGATTCCAGTGTTGGAGGTAGGCTTCGCGCCGTAGCGTGATAGAGTTTGTGGCCCTTGGGATAGCTTTCTTACATTGGCGAGTTTTCGTACAAGAATAAGCTTATCACTCCAGTATTGATATTGCTCCATTTAAAGCATTGTATTGTAAGGAGGTGTAGATCTTCCCATTGTTGGTTTGATGCATTGCGGTTAACTCTTGGGGTAACCGACTCTTGAGGGATTCGTTAGAAAGGTGAGGGCAGTCAAGAAAGCTTCTACGGCCGCACAGTAGACAAAAGGAGTTGCAGACCGTAAGGTTTAAGCGCCTTGGAGTTCATGGCAGTGTGTAACCGTCTGGTTTGAAGGTTCCCCCTGAAAGGGGTGATCGTTTTGTTCAAAATAGGTAAGCTAGTCCAAGGTACTATTGGACATTTGAGGTACTAAAAGCGAATAGGGTAGGTGGCTTCTGAATACTTGCCCCCGGGCTGTCCGTATTGCATCCCGGTATTTCATGTGTCCATGTTCACAAGATACCATGTAGAAGATGGAAACTACATTATCCGTTTTGAATCAGTGTTGTTGGATGCGTACTTGACTTATGAAGAGGAACCAGTTTGCTATATTAGTAGAGAAGTTCGCAGTTGATATCGAGATAGATTGCCTCCATCAACGTTCAACTTTATAATCGACCGTTGAAGAGGCTACTTGGGAGAATGGGCGGATATACAAGAAAAATACCCACATCTGTTTACAGATCTCATGTACCCTCCTTTCGCCATTGTTTTTCTTCTTTTGATCGTTCGGACGACGATGGGTAAATTGGTATCTACTTGTAACGACCTGTTTAGTCGTTTTGAGCAACAATTTTATTTCTGGGAAAAACTGGCTGGCGGCGGTAGTAACGACGGACCGTCCTAGTCCACGACGGCACGTCCGAGGATGTGGTCGTCCCTGACACTTAGAATTTTGAAATTGGGTATGACCACGACTCTCTGTAAATTGGACGACCCTGCAGGCGTGCCGTCACAATCCACTACGAACCCGTCGTGATTTTTTCGTTGCAAAACACTTCAACTTTGAGAAATTGATACAAGAACCGAGTTTTCTGACCGTCATGACGGCGGAACAGGACGGACCGTCGTCACACGGTGACGGGCCGTCACAGGCTACGTTAGTTCGAGGGAGCTGCGCTGGTGGGGGGGGGGGAGACTGTGTGACGGACCGTCGCAGGCCGACTCGCCCGTCACGGTTGCCGCAGTCCCAGGCAAAAATAGGATCCTCTACACGTTTTTAGGGGTCGTTTGGACTATTCTTTCCTTAATTATAAAGATTGAGGGTTTAATATTAATAGGTCTAATTACTTTGGGGGTAAAAGAGGTAACTTAAGTTAATTATGTGGGTTTTTTGTCCTCCTTTACACTTAATATACTTTTAATTAGGGTAAAAAGAAGGGGGTTTGAAAAAAAAAAAAACCAAAAAGAAAAGAACATAAGAGAGGAGAAACGAACGATAGAGAGAGAGAAACGAAGAAGATAGCAAGGATTGAGAAGATAGCTTGTTTGATTCATTCTCTTCGTGGGAGTATGTTATTGTTTATGTTCGTATTCGTAGTGAACTCTTAATAGTGAATATTATGTGTTTGATAGTCTTGTAAACCCTGCTATGTGCTTAAGTTGTATGCTTGCCTGATTATTATTTGAAATTGGTGGATGATTAACAAAGCAGGATGAGCTTATTGATCCCAATCTTGAAAGAAACCCTAATCCGCTTGATATATTATTAATGAGAATGATGATGCCTTGAGTATGAAAGAATGCTGATAAATTAATATAAGAGAATGAATGCATAGTGTAAAAGAAGGCTTGAGTTACTTAGGGGTCGGGTGCACGTTCCGGTACCATGAACCAGGATAGAATTAATATGAGGATCGGGTGGCCACGTTCCGGTACCAGGGATGAATGAATAATGAGGATCGGAGTGTCACGTTCCGACCCAGGAATAGAATATGGACTCGGGCGTGCCACCGTTTCCGGTAACCCAGGATAGCATAGTGAGTGATCGGAGTGTCCACGTTTCCGACACCAGGATGAATATGGAGTCGGGGGTGCCACGTTCCGGTACCCCCGGCTTCTCTCCCTCTTCATTCCGTTCGTGTCACGTTCCGACACCCATGACGCACAATGGCTCGTGTTCCACGTTCCGGTACAGGATAGAATTAGGATCGGCGTCCACGTTCCTCACCAGGATCGAAATAGAGCCTCCGTAGTGTCACGTACCGACCCAAGATGAAGAAAGATAATGAATCTTTTAAAGATAATGAATCTACTCAATCGAATGAACTTAATTCCCTAATAAGTTGTATTTAGTCTTGAAGATTCCTCATGTGTGAACTCGGTTGTAGTTATGATGATTCATGTTGTTATGCTACATGTTTGAGTATTGTAGTTGATTTACTATTATTATTGAATATAGTGTTCCCTATTTTGAGTTGGCCGATGAATATCTACTCATACGTGTGGTTGGTACTGACCCCCCTACTTTCATGTTTCCCCTCACTTCCTCTTTTGATTCTACGTTGTGTTTGCAAGGCCAGGCAAATGTCCGTCAACTTCACTCAACATTAATCTACTAGCCGTCCTTCACTTCAAACGGAAATTCAGGTGGGCTAAGCGTCTAGCTGACGTGTCTTCTTCTCAGTCTGATGCCTTGACTTCCGGCATGGACTAGCTTTTTAGTTTATTTTGTTCTTAGAATCCTCCTAGTTAGTAAATTTTGATCAAGATGTTTTGTGATGATGACTTCCAGATTTTGTGGAATTAGATTAGACGTTGAATTTTAGAGTTATTGAATTGTCTTTTTTATTAGAGTTTAAGAGTAAGAGTCTCCGCATTGTTTTTTATGGTTAATAGAAATTGAAATGATAAGGTTTTAGATTTGTTGGTTCGCTCAATAGATGGTAAATGTGGGTGTCCAGTCGCGTCCCTGATTTGGGTCGTGACATTAAAATATGGGTATGACTGAGTGTTTTAGATGAATACAATATGGATAATATATACGGTTACATATATTGTATTTTTTTAACACAACATAATTTATATATATTGAGTATAATATCATATTAAATTTTATTTAAGACTTTTGACATCAAGTTTTTTGTAAAAAAGAAAAAAAGACACCAAAGTTATACGAAAATCTATATAATATGTACGTTTTTTTAATTACCTTAGTAAACTTTCTACACTCAATGGTTTTTTCTACTCCAATGCCATAAAATTTGTCAAAAACATAATGTAAATAAATTTTAACATAAAATAAATCTATATATTTGTACAAATAATTTCAAAGAGCTGAGAGAAGACTACAATTAAATAAATAGTAGGGAAAAGGGTCTGATATACCCCTCACTTGTCATCTAGATCTGATGTCCCCTTGGTTATAAAGTGGCTCTATATACCCCCTACTGTAAACAAATGACTCACATATCCCTTTTTTCTCTAACGAAAATGAAAAATAATAATTTTCAATCTAAATTCTTATATTTTTTACTGACAACAATCTAATCCCATATTAGTAAATTTAATCTCTCAGCAAACAATTTTTTTGACTTTTTTTTGTTCACTGACTATTTTATAATTATTTTTTGGGTATCAAATTTAATTAGTGTTTCACTACATTTCTTGTAAAACTTATTGTTAGATGACCAAATTTTTTTCGAATACTAAATTAAATTACCCAAAACAAAAAAATAGTTTAATTTTTTTAAAAAAAACTAAGGAAATGAAATAAAAAACAAAAAAAACAGATATAAGAAACTCACATAATTTATATTAAAAAAAGTCAAAAAATTAATTTATGTATGAAAAAATTAAATATACCCTGAACTTTTATAGAAGAATCATTATACCTAAATAATTTTTTTTAAAAAATTATAAGTAATAAATCTAAATTTACAACTAATTATTTAAAATTCTTAAATGAAGGGTATAGTATGTCATAATTTGTACGGCAGGGGTATTGTGAGCCTTTGTATAACGGTAAGGGTATATCTGAGCCCTTTTATAACGAGGGGTTATCGATTCCAAATGAACAAAGTTTTTGAGGGGTATTCAGACCCTTTTCCCTAAATAGTAATAATACGGATGGCAAATCCAACAAGTAAATATGATTAATCAATTTCAATAACTTTAAACACCATACCCCCCAACAATGGAAATACTTGATACTCAATTTATATATGGTCCCACAAATGTTATATTTATATTGTACAATTCTGATAATGGGGTAGAATCAATATTTTTTTTTTTTTGTATATTATAATGGTACAACTGGTTCGTTTATATGGTACCATTTGATATGGGGGTAGATTCAATAATTGGTTTGGTATTTTTATATGGTACAAATTTTAGGTATTATTATATGCTAATATTTTTATATGCAATAAATTTTTAATGATATTTCGAAATATGGTCTATGTTTTGTTAGGGTAATTTCAGCTCTCAATTTTTGTACCAATATTAATTTTTAAAAGATAATAATATCAAAACAATAATTTCGTTTTGTTTAATAAACTGTAATAATGATATAAAATTCAACAAGTTAATTTATTAAATGGTGCAAATGTTGCTATAATATTTGTATGATATAATTTTTAATATTCTAGTATGATACAATGTTGGGTATAAAGTTTTGTATTTTGATTATTAAATATTGGTTATGCCTTGGTGTTTTAGAATGAATACAATAATGGATATATTTATACTGTACATATATTTAGTTTACACGAATTTATATATTATATTGATATACATTAAGGTATAATATAATATTAAATTTTATGTAAGACTTTTGACACCAAAGTTTTTGTAAAAGAAAAAAGACATCAAGTTTGTACGAAAATCTAAAATCTATATAATATGTACGTTGTTAATTACCTTACTAACCTTTCTAAACTCAAATGGTTTTCTAACTCATTCCATAAACATTTGTCAAAAAATAATGTAATAAATTTTAGACCTTAAATAAATCTTATATTGTACGAAAAATTTCAACGCGGTGAGAGAAGACTACAATTTAATAAATAGTATAATACGGATGGAAAGTCAAGAGGAAGGTGGGCAAGTAATCATTACAATGTTTCTTAAATTAACACATACCCCCCAAGAATAGGAAATAATTGATACTAAATATACAAAAAAAAAAAAAAAAATTCCAATATATGAGCCAAAAAATATATAAAAGGTATAAATTTTTTATTTAAGTGAGTCAAAAGTAAACAACACTTATTATACCATAAATTTAGCACATAATCGCCCAAATAGGGACTACAATCGTATACGAAATAATAAAAAATGAAAAAAAATGAAATCAATATTGGTAAAAAACAATACAAAAACGATCAAATATAACGATAATTGGAAACAACTCAAAAAGGTAACAATAGTTATGAATCCCCATAAATTAGCACATAAAACCATTCACAAAGGAATAAATCGAATATTAAATATTTATATACTTTTAAAAATAAAACAATTATTCCTTTTGTCATTTTTTTGATCAAAACTTAGTTTTGTACATAAAAAGGAATATAATGACATATGGTTAATTAAAGGGCTGAAAGGGTATAATTCTTTCTAACTTTTTCCTTAAAAATCACAAGTAACTTTCTTTTGGCGTTGTGGCCCATCTTCCACTTGTCCTAAACAAACAACGCAATAATAATTAAATGAAAATTATAAACTAATAAAAAATTCTGACATAATTATTAAAAATATCCTATAGTTAAAAAATATTAATAAAAAATATTAAAATATCATCTTTAAAAAATATTGTCTATCTTCTACTTTACCTCACATTAATTATTTTTTCCCAACTGATTCTCTCCTCATGTTTTTTGAAAAAAAGTATTCTCTCTCTCATGGATTTTCTCTTTCAATTCGTTCAATTTCTTTTTATCTTTCTACTTTCGTTTTTTCTCTCTTTCGTCCGTTTTTTTTCGTTCTTTTTTCGAAATTGAAAAGATATTTCTAAAAATAATTCACAATAATCCCGTAAATTAATTTCTAAATATTTTCGTAAAAGAATGAATAATTATTCATTTTCCTTACTGAAAGACCTTTTGAAATAGTTTTACTTAATTATTGGGCTTATAAATTTGCGCCCTAAAAAATATCTTTAAGTCTTTAAGTTGTTTATTTCCTTTTTATTCCCTCAAATTAATTATATGCTTTTTTCTTAAAATAATTAGCAAATATTTTAATTACCGGATAACTACGAGTTTAACTTGACCGATTTTTTACGTACCCTTCAAACCTTCTAAAATATTAATGTGAACTCCGGACCTTTAATGTTTTTTATGAGATTTTCTGTTTTAATCCTTTTGAAAATTTTGTTAAAAAATTTTTTTTTTTGTTTGTTAATTTTTTTTCTTAAAAAATAATTTGTGATTCTACAATACCTTTTTTGTGTAAATATCAAACAATAAACATTTCATTTTACTAACATTTATTATTTAAAGGAAAAAACTTAACTCTACAAAATATCATCTAAATGACATGCTATAAAACATTAATTTTGGTTTCACCAATATAACAATAGTTTTTTTTCAAAACAATGACATTATTTTTTGTAAAATAATCTAAACCAATAATTAAGAAAAATGAGAAAATAAATGGAGCATTACAGCCCAAGATTTTTAATAATTCCTTACAAATCAGTTATTGCTTCTCTCTCAGCAGTTCTAATTCAAATCAAACTCTTCTCTTTCATAAATCTAATCCAAAATTAATTTCTATACCTTACCATTTTGAAAGTTTTTTGTTCAATGAAAAATATGAATATATTTTTTTCAATTTTAATTCAGTCGAAAGATAAACCAATATTCACCATATCTTAGAATATAATTTTGATAGTTTTAGATTATACAATGTTGATATAATTTTGATATTTTTTTATTCTGATTCACTATTGGATCTTATTGGTTTTTACCATTGTATCTTCTGAGGTATCGTATAATATTAACATTTTATTTACGACGCGATATCAAAGTTGTACGAATATCTATTAATATGTAAGTTTTCAATTATTTTGTTAAACTTCTTCTAAAAATTTAAATAGTTTTTTTAAGTCCATACCTTAAAAATCTGTTTAAAATAACGAATCAATTTTAGTATATATATATAATATATAATGAACATAGTTTTAAAAGAGGTGAGAGAAGACTACTAATAGTAGACTTATGGCTGGAAAGTCAAAAAAAATAACAATTATCCAATTTCAATAAAATTTAGCACATAAACCCCACCAAATAGAAAATAATTGATACAAATCTACAAAAATAAATGAATCAAACAATTTTCAACCATATGGCCCAAAAAAAAATAAAAAAGTGTATAATCATGATTGAAAATCCAAAAAGTAACAACAATTAATCAAACTTAGCAAATTTAGCACATATCCCCCCACTAAATAAATTGTATACTAAAACTAAAATATACAAAAAAAAACAAAAACTCAAGATATTCGTAAAATGATATTTTAAAAAACATAACTTATGGTTGAACAAATGAAAAGGTAAACAATAATTATCAATACCAAATAACATTTAGCACATAACCCCCAAAAAGCAAATAATTGAATATAATATATATTTTTATAACAAAAAATTTAATATTCTTGTTATGTTTGTAATTAAAAACTGTTCTGTAAATAAAAGGAGTATGTACATAATATGTCAATTAAGGTCTTAAAAAGGTATCATTCTGTAATTTTTTTCTTAAAAAATCACATAAAAGATGATTTTTCCTTTGGGATTTTGGGGCCATCTTCTACCTGTCATAACTGACAACACACATAATTAAAAGGGAAAATCATTAAAACTTGGTCAGAGAATCTATCGTAATTATTAAAGCCATTTATAATTTAAAAATATTAGTAAAAATATAAAATATCAATATTTTTAAAAAATTATGTATACTAATTTACTTACTTCTTTTCACGTCAATCTTAATTTATTATTTATCCCCCTCAATTTCTCTCACATATTTTCAAAAAATAAAGTATTTTCTCTTCACTGCTGTATTGCGGGCTCTTTTAAATTCTTCTTTATCGTTTCTCTCTTTTGTTCTTTTCAAAAATTTTTTTGCGAATTGAAAATATTCTGTAAAGATAATTTAACAACAATTTCCTTGAATCATTACTTATATTGTTTCTATCTAAAAAATTGAATAATTGGATTATTTTCTTACTGAAAGTCCTTTAAATTTTTATTATTATTGAGCCTTTTAATATATTTCCCTAAAAAATATTTTAGTCTTACATTGTTTATTTCTTCAAATTAAATTAGTTGCGTATTTTTTAAAATAAAATAAGTAGTCAAATTTTTAATTATCAATACTGTGACTTAGCAGATGGTTTTAAGTCCTTTCCCCCCCCCCCTTTAAAATCTGCTAAATCCCTTTAATGTTTGTAATTTAGATTTGTTTTTAATCTTTTGAAAATTAGTTTTCTTAATTTTTTTCTTTAAAAATAATTAGTGATCTAATATACGTTTTCTATAAAACGATAAACATTTCATTTTACTACCAATTATTTATTTAAATGAAAACCAAATTTAAACTACAATAAGCATCTAACTAACATCTATGTAACAGTAAAAAAATGTTTCACAACAACGGGGGAGAGAATATCTTTTTAAAAAAACACTTACCACCTTTTTCAACAACACACTCTTCACACTAACCTAACTAATTAAAAATGTGTCAAAAAATAAATAGAGCATATTGTTTTTATAAATCTCTTGTTTTATTGGAATGATCCCTTAGAGTTATCCAACATTAATTGGATTCATGTATTATTTTTTTTTCGCAATGTGATAGACTCCAAGTTTGATATGAACCTTGATGATAACTATATATATTCAAAGGTACCTTTGACTATGATATCTCAAACACTATAAATAGAGATATCATTCCGATTGTATATCTTGAATAAGACCAAAGTTTGGGTTTCTCCTACCTTACTTCTCTTATCTTCCTTTCTTATACTTATATTATTCTGAGCTAGATTTTTATCACACGTTATCAGCACTCGCTAATCTAATTGAGAGTGAGTTCTTTATTTTTCTTTAGCTCATATTTTGGGTTGATCTCGTTATGTAGATCAAAGTATTATATGCCTAACCTCATGTAATGAATTTCTAAATATATTTTATGATTTAGAATAAAATAGTGTTGATTCACTAATAATTATCAGGAACCGAAGACATACACTACTATTGTTTGAATATGACAATGCTATAAACAAACTTCTACTTTCTTAAATGGAAGAAGGTATAAATTCAGTTTACTTCCAATTGATTATAACCGTTGGTTAGGGTAAGACGATGGATTCAAGTTTTCTCGCACCAAAAAGGGTAAGACATCAGGTTAAAGTCCGAATTGCCCCATAATGAAAATATTTGAGGATCAAGACGATAAATGCAGTTCTAACTATCGCACCAAAGGGTTAAGACATCAATTAGAGTTTTGATGGCACACCGTTATTGGGTTTCAAGTCCCATAGAATTATGGGCGTAACCGTCTGATATGAGTAAGACATGGGAGTTTGAGCCATGCACTGTACGACTGTTTTAAGATCGTTTTAAGCAGCATATTTTTTATTTCGGGCAAAACTGGCTGAGGATGACGGACCCCACGATGGTCCGTCATGGTCATGAAGGACCGTCGCAGGTCTCGTTTCAAAACATGCTTATACCTTCTGAATTTGGGTACTGAAATCGACTCTCTGAACTTCTTACGAAATGGGGACGGAACCGTCACAATTGCGTTACGGACCGTCACACGACTCTTTGGGTGAAATTGAGGTCTTTGACCTTGCGACGGACCTTCATGACGGAACAGTCGCATGCACCGACGGCCGTCACATGTTGCGTAATCCAGTCTGGGTCGGATTTCCTTTTAAACCGTTTTAAGGACGGTTTTGTTGGACCTATTCCTTACTTTAATTATAAAGTTAGAAGGGTTAGGTTCAATAAGTTCTAATTTCTTGGGGGTTAAAAGAGGTACCTTAAGTTAATTAGTGGGTTATTATTGTCATCTTTTACACTTAATTAATATGTTAATTAGGGTAAAATAAAGAGGGTTTGAATAAGAAATAAAAGAACAAAGAGTAGACAGAAAAAGAAAGCAAACGATTAGAGATATAGAGAAACGAAAGAGGATAGCAAGGATTTCGACATAGTAAGCTTGTTTGGATCGCATTCGTCGGTGGAGGTAGGTTATGGTTTTTATGCTACTCGTAAGTAAACTCTAATAAGCGAATGATATGTGTTGGGTAGTATTATAAAGTCCTTTCTAATATGTTTTGTTTAATTGTTGTGTAATGCATGATTGATTTATCTATATATGATTGTATAAATAAGCATGATGAAGCTATGAATCTTCATCTTGAAGAACCCTAATCTACTTTGTAATGATAATGCCCTTGGTATAAAAGAAGGCTTAAAGAACGAAAAGTAGTGAGATTAGGGGATCGGGTGCCACGTCCGGTACCAGGATAGATTAGGATCGGAGTGTCCGTTCCGACACCCAGGAAGTAATGGATCGGGTTTGCCACGTTCCGGTACCCAGGATAGAATATGAGGTCGGAGTGTCACATTCCCGACACCAGGATAGAAATATATGGATCGGGTGCCACGTTCCGTTACCAGGATAGGAAATATGGGAATCGGAGTGTCCACGTTCCGACAGACCAGGATAGTATAATGGATCGGGTGCCCAACTTTCCGGTACCCTGAATAGAACGAGGAGCGGAGTGTCACGTACCACACGAAGTAAATAATATAATGAAATCTGAAAGATGTATATACTCATCTATGAACCTAATTTCCCAAATGATATGATGAGGAGGCGTGAGCCTAAGTGATGTGCTGGTGTTGTAACCAAGGGATTATGGTATTGGTAAATTCTGCATGGCTAAGGATTGAAGTTGATTTTAAGGATGTTACCCGGATATATCTGTTTTCTATTTTGATGTGGCGAATGATTACCTACTCATGTACTTGTGTTGTGTAACTGACCCCCTACTTTTATGTTTTTCTTCTTTGTTATTGTGGAGTGCAGCAAACGTACCGGCTCGTCTTCACTCAACCGCAACCTCTCAGCCAGTCTCATTACCACCCCGGATTTCGGGTGAGCTAACTCTTCTAGCTTGGACTGGGATCTTCTTCCTCATGTTCTTGATGCCCTTGAAGTTCCGGCATGGACTAGCTTTTTTGTTTATTTTAGTTTCTTATGATACCTTAGTTTAGTAATTTGCGATCATAGATGTTCTTGTGGTGGAGACTATCCAGATTTTGGGGTGAGAATAATAGATGTTGAATTTTAGAAGTTATTGATCGGTTTTATTTATTGAATTTAAGGTTTCCGCATTACTCTCTGTTGTATTACATTGAATGTTAAGGTTTAGATGGGTTGGTTGCGCTCACATATAAGGATAAGTGTGGGTGCCAGCGCTAGATCTGATTTGGATCGTGAACAACATTGGTATCAAAGTCATTAGGTTCGTTGGTCATCACACAGAAAAGTCTATTAAGTCTTAAGGAACGGTAGGGGGGTCCGCCTTTACTCTTCCTGAGAGGCTATAAGAACTTTAGGAAAATTCCATTCTTTCTTTCTTTTCTTTCGCGCTATCACTTGAAATCCAATTGGTATCTAGGTTATACAAATTGGTATCTGCCCATCCTTCACATCTATTCGCAGATGGTTAGACCTAGACGAGCACGACTACGCCAACACCAGCCCCCCCCCAACCGGTGGGAACAGGGTTGCGTCCTGGAGCCAGCCGCTGGGCGTAGCTCGATGAATAACAACGAGCAAGAGGGTCCGTGGGTAGAGGTCGTGGGAGGAAAGTCCTCTAGGGTAAGGAGTACGAGCACCTTCTCCATCTAGTACTAGGGCGTTGGACTCCTCACCGACTGAGAAGAGATAAGAGAATGGGGGTGGATGGGGATAATGAACAGTACGAATGAGTAAATGCCCACCGCCAACCTACCCAGAGATGATCAATCAGTTCTCCGCTTATCTTAGTGGGTTGTCCTTATCAGGGTCAGCACCACCATGTTCTGCACCAACACCTTCTTTTGCAGAGGTACAACATCAGCCCACTAGGGCCCTCGTATGGATGCCTTCATTGACATAGGCAGTTTTCCTCCCACGACGACTACTGGCCTATAATGACAAATATCGCATGAACTTTTCAGTAAGTTTTCTTGAATGGAACTCCAGTCTTCAAGGTGCAGAATCTTGAGGTGCTTCCGATTTTTCGGTTGCGACTGTCATGAGCTACTACACCAGAATGGGGTATAGTATAACGGCTTGGGTGTTGAGTTTCGTGAGTTATCCAGTTGTTTCATTTTTCAAGGGAAATGCCAAAATGTTGTGGCGGTCACATGTTGAGTGTCAACCAACAGAGGCCAACAGACTTGGGCCTCATTCTCTAGCTTGGTTTATGGAGAAGTATATCCCCCGGACTTTGAGGGATAGAAAAGGGATGAGTTCCCTTGAGCCTAGAGCCAAGGTAGGATGTCGGTCAAGGGCATATGAGCTAAGTGTTCGTGCACTATCCCGATAACTCCACCCAACCTTGTTTCAGTCCACATAGCCGGAGCCCGCCGTTTTGTGAAGGGGTTGAATCAGAGTTGCGAATTTCAGCCTTTACAAGTAGCGGCCACAGCCAATCTTTCTTTTCAAGAAGTGTGTAGACTTTCGTGGTAAGGTGGAAGGATGAAGCCAGATGAATTCACCATGGCATCGACATCAAAGATGTTTCGAAAGGGAGGTGAGTTTATATTCTTACTCTAGAGACATGGTTCCGGAGGTTACTACTCAGTTCAGCCCATTCGTCTTCACTACAGACTGTAAGTTGTGGGTCCACTCAAGACCAGCCAAACACTTCTCTGAGAGACCTATGCTTGAATCTAGGAGTGTTTATGGGTGTGGAGAGAACTGGGCATATCAAGGAGGTCTTGTCCAAAACAGAGTTATAGACCCCCATAGCTCTAGTAGAGGTGGTCATGGTAGAGGCCGTTATTCTGGACGTGGTGGTCGAGGTAGAAATGGTGGTCCCAAAATGGCCGGGGTGATGGGCAAACTGGAGCCACTACATCACAAACATGGTAGGGCAACGGACAAACAAAACGAAAGGGCCATATGTTAGCGCTTTCCTGGAGATTCGGAGGCGGAGAAATCTAATGCTGTTCATCACAGTCCGTTCTGTTTGTGATTGCAGCATGGCTTCTATATTGTTTTGTCGGATCCACTTGTTTTGTATCTTCCTCATTTTCTAATGGTCTAAATCTACATGTGAATTACTTGATCTGCCTATTCGTGTTTCTTCTACCCGGTGGGTGAGTCGGTAGTATTTTGAAAAAGGTATAAGGTTCTTGTTTGGTGAACTTTGGTGGGGAGCACACTTATATAGATTTGGTTATCTTCGAAATGGTTGTTGTTTATGTAATCTGGGTAGGACTTGCTTTCTCCGCAATTGCGATCTTGGATTGTAATGCTAAACGGCTGACGTTAGCCAAGCCTGGGCAAATCCGTTAGTGTGGGAGGGTGAACTAAACTTCCCAATCCGGTGCGTATTATCTCCTTTCGTCGTGCTAAGAAATGGTTATTAAAGGGTGTTTAGCTTTCTGGTCACATGTCAAGGATGACACGACCCAAGTACCCTTCGATTGGGGGGGGAGTCGGTTTCGTCGTGATCCCGTGAGTTTCTTGTGTGGTTCCCTGCAGATCTTCCTGTTATGGCCACCAGATAGGATATTGACTTCTGTATTGATCTTGAACCGGGTACTCGCCCCAATTTCTATACCCCCTTATAGAATGGCTCCCTCGAGTTAAAGAGTTAAAAGCCAACTTCAAGAGTTGTTGATGCAAAGGACTTCATTAGAACCAAGTGCACATCCCTTGGGGTGCTCCGTTTTGTTTGTAAAGAAGAAAAGATGGGAGTCTCGATGTGCAAGATAACCGCCACTAAATAAAGTACTATTAAGAACAGGTACCCTCTTCCTCGCATTGATGATTTGTTCGACCATTCAAGGTGTCTTTGTGTCTTTTCTTCTAAGATTGAGTGATCTGGTTATCATCATTGAAAATACGAGGCAGTAGATGTGCCCAAAGACTGCTTTCGAACCAGGTATGGGGCATTATGAATTCTTGGTAAGTCCTTTGGACTAACAAATGCCCCTGCTGCCTGCTTTCATGAGCTTGATGAACGGATCTTTAAGCCATATATGGATCTCTTTTGTGATCGTGTTTATTGATGATATATTGATATACTCCAGAGTAAGAAGGAACAATGAGAGCAATTTGAGAATTGTGTTGGTAAATGTTGAGGGAGAAAAGCTTATGCCAAGTTCTCCTAATGTTAGTTTTTGGCTAGATGCAGTGTCCTTCTTTGGGGACGTGGTTTCCTAAGATGGAGTGTGGTTGAATCCTCTACAGATCGAAGTAGTGAAGATTGGGTAAGACCCACTAATGTGTCAGAAATAAAGAAGCTTTTGTTGGTTAGCCAGTTATTACCGTCGATTTGTCCAAGGGATTCTCTTCTATTGCTTCCAACTTACGACTTGACTAGCAGAATGTTTCATTTGGTAATGGTCGAATGAATGTGAGAAAGCTTTAGAAACTCAAGAAACATTGCTGGACCTACCGCACCTATTCCTTACGCTTTGCCATTAGAAGAGGTAAGAACTTCAATTGTTTGTTGTGATGCATCCTATTCTGGTTTTTTGGGTGCAGTGCTAATGCAAGAGAAAGAATGTGATTGCTTTGCTTCAAACAATTAAGTGCAATGAACGTAAATTACCAACCCATGATTTGGAAATTGGCTGCGGGTGTTTTTGCAATAAAGAAATGGAGACACTATTTAAATATGGGGTCAAAGTGTGAAGTCTATACGGATCATCGAGTCACCTACAGTATGCTTTCTACTCAAGATTTGAATTAGCAAGGAGAGGGATGGAACTACTGAAGGACTACTGCATCACTATTTTGTTATCATCTGGGGAAGGCGAATGTGTGTACGCGGATGCTTTTAAGTCGAAAGGCCGGAAGCATTGGGAGTCTAGCTCACCTTGCAAGAGCTTCTAGACGCCCATTGGCTATAGACGTTTTCAGATTCTGGCTAACGACCTTATGAGATTAGAAGTACATGGAAGAAAGGAGGTTTTTAGCTTGTGTGTGAGGCAAGATCTTCCTTCCTGACAGATTAAGGGAAAGCAGTTTAATGATGAAAATTGAAATCCGGATCCGAGATAAGTGTTGCCAGGAGAGGCTAAGAAGCGAAAAAAATCACGAGAAGTGTTTTTTTGAGGATTAATGGAAGGGTATGTGTACCCCGCGTCGATGATTTGATCAACACTATTCTGACAGCAGGCTCATAGTTCAAGGTATTCGCTATCATCCTTAGTGCAACCAAGAATGTACCGTGGACCTAAAGCAACACTTGGGTTGAGTAGAATGAAGCGTTATATTGTGGATTTTATTGCAGATGTCCAAACTAACTGTCAACAAGTTAAAGTACGAACACCACAGGCCCGGAAAACACACTTCAGAGCAATGCCCCATTCCGGAATGGAAATGGGATAGAATTGCAATGGATTTCGTGGCTTGTCTTCCAAGACAATGGGTAAGTATGACTCATTTGGGTGATGTGTTTGATAGGTTTAACTAAAGTCTGCCTCATTTCATTCCGTTCAATGTGACTTTAAATGCAGAGAAGTTAGCCCAAACTTTTACATCTCAGAAGTTGTTTCAGATTGCATGGTTCCACTTGTCCCTCATATCCATATAGGGTTATGCAGTTATACTTTTAAAGTTTTGGAGAACTATTGCATGCCTGAATAAGGTACTAGGTTGGACTTAGTACCTCTGCCATTTCACCCCAGACCGACGGTCAGTCCCTGAACGAAGATTCAAGTGTTTGGAGATATGCTTCGTGCATTGCGTGATAGGATTTTGGTGGCCATTGGGATAGTTTCTATTATCCCTAGCAGGTGGTGCATACATTAATAGCTATCACACTCAATTAATTGACATGGCCCCATTTGAAGCATTGTATGTTAGGAGTGTAGGTCTCCCATTGGTTGGTTTGGATGCTTTCGATGTTAGACCTTGGTTACTGACGCTTTTGAATGGACCGTTTAGAAAAGGTGAAATCATTCAAGAAAGCTTTTAGCGGCTCAATTAGGCAAAGGAGTAGGCAGATCGAAGGTTAGGGATTTGAGTTCATGGAAGGTGACCAGGTTTTTGCTGAATGTTCACCCATGTCAGGGTTGATGCGATTTTGGTAAAAGAGGTAAGCTTAGTCCCGAGGTATATTGGTCCATTTGGAAGTTCTGAAGCAGTAGGGGAGGTGGCCTTATGAATAGCTCCTTTGCCTCCACACGCTCCGGAGTAACAATCCGGTATTCCATGTGTCGATGTTGAAAGATACCATGGGGATGGAAAACTACCTTTATCCCGTTTGGGATTCGTTTTGCTTTAGAATTTGTCTTATAAGGATGGAGCCTGTTGCCACCCTAGATAGACAAAGTTCCGCAAGTTGAGGTCTGAGGGAGGATTGCATCCCCATTAGGTGCAATGGAAAGAATCGACCAGTTGAAGAGGCCACTTGGAGTACGGAGGCTGATATGCCAAGAAAGATACCCACACCTGTTTTTTACAATTCAGTACTTTCCTTTTCCACTCTTTGTTTTACTTCTCTCGATCGTTCAGGACTAACGATAGTTAATGGGTATCTATTGTAACGACCCTGTTTTAGTCTTTTTAAGTAGTAGATTTTTATTTCTGGAAAACTGGCCTAGGAGACGGCCCCCACCGAGGACCCCCGTCATGGTCCCGACGGAACCGTCGCAGGGGTCTCGTTTCAAAACAACACTTAACCTGCGAATTTGGGTTACTGAAAATCGACTCTCTGAACTCGTGACGGAATGGGCCGGAAGGACGGACCGTCACAGGCGTGACGGACGTTCTACAGATCTTTGGTGGAAATTGAGTCTCTGAACCTTGCGACGACCTGGCACGACGAACCGTCGTCATGCACGACGGCCCTGTCCAGTTGCGTAATCCCATCCTGGGTTCGGATTTCTTTTACCATTTTAAAGGGACCGTTTTGGGACTATCCTACTTTAATTATAAAGTTAGAGGGTTAAGGTTAATAAGTCTAAATTTTCTTCTTGGGGGTTAAAAAGGTAACCCTAAGTTAATTAGTGGGTTATTATTGGTCAATCTTTCACTTAATTAATGTTTAATTAGGGTAAAAGCAAGAGGTTTGAATAATAAAAATAGAAAGAACAAAGAGAGACGAAAAAGAAAGAAAACGAGTAGAGAGAGAGTGAAACGAAAAGGATAGCAAGGATTTCGAGAAGATAGCTTTGTTGATTCGCAATTCTCGGTGGAGGTAGGTTATGGTTTTAATGCTACTCGTAGTAAACTATTAATAGCGATGATATGTGTTGGGTAGTATTATAAAAAGTCTTCTATATTCTTAATTGTGTGTATGGCAATGATTGATTTTATTGATAGATATTATATGATTCTGATAAAAAAGCATGATGATCTATTGAATCTTAAATCTTAAGAAACCCTAAATCTAGCTTTGGTTAATTGAATAAATGCCTTGTTAAAAGAAGGCTATGAACGAAGTAGTGGAGATTAGTGGTAATCGTTTGCCACTTGTTTTTCCGGTAACAGGATTAGAATATGAGAATCAGAGTGTCCTCACGTGTCCGACAACCAGGATAGTATAATTGATCGGGTTCCACACACACGTTCCGGTACCAGGATAGAATATGAGGTCGGAGTGTCACTTTCCGACACCAGGATAGTATATGGAGTCGGGTGCCCACGTTCCGGTACCAGATGAATATGAGATCGGAGTGTCCCCACGTTCCGACCAGGATAGTATATGGATCGGGTGCCCACGTTTCGGTACCAGGATAGAAATGAGGAGCGGAGTGTCACGATTACCGACACGAGAGTAAATAATATAATGAATCGTGAAGATGTTAATTACTCAATCTAATTAACCTAATTGTCCCAAAATGAGTATGATGAGGAGGCCTTGAGTTCCCCTTGATGTGCTTTGTGTTTGTAACCAAGGTATTATGGTAATGTAAATGCTGCATGCTAAGGATATTAGTTGATTTTTATTGATGTTCCTGATATATACTGTTTTTTCTTTTTGAAGTTTGGACGATGATACGCTACTCAGTACTTGTGTTTGTCCTGACCCCCCCCCTACTTTATGTTTCTTCTTTGTTATTGCGGTGTGGGTGGCGGCAAACATACCGTCGTCTTTCAACTCAACCGCAACTCTAAACAGTCTTCATTATCAAAACCGGATTTCAGGTGAGCTAAACGCTTCTAGCTTGGCTGGATCTTCCTTCCTCATGTCCTTGATGCCTGAAGTTCCGGCATTGACTAGCTTTTTGTTTTATTTTTAGTTTCTAGAATACGCTTAGTTTAGTAATTTTATCATAGATGTTCTTTTCTTGTGGTGATGAACTTCCAGATTTTGGGATAATACTATATGTTTTGAATTTTAGAAGTTTATTGAATTGGTTTTATTTAGTGAATTTTAAGTCTTCCGCATTACTTTCTGTGGATTTAACATGGAAATTGTTAAGGTTTATATTGGTTGGTTCGCTCACATAGAAGGATTAATTGTGGGTTCCCAGTCGCGATCCTTATTGGGTCGTGACAGCACCATAGTGATGATAAAATGATGACCTAAAAAAATAATATATTTTTTGATGAAATGTCTAAAATTCCATCCATATTGAATTGCTTCAAAATCCTTTATTAAAAGAATGTGGTTAACAACATTGATACTCTAAAATCTGCCTGTTGACTTGCCTCATTCAATCATATGAATGTGTTAGCAGTTAATGATAGTCTGAAAGATGAAAATAATGATGATATGAATAAGGGCGTGGAGGACAGAATTATAAGAGTCCCATCATTGTGGTAAATTATAAAAGGAAGAACACTATGAGTTCTTCAAAATAGTAGTCCTTCAAATGGTGAAGGCAATTATTATTAGCAAAATGGTATGAAAGTCATAGACTTGGGTGAATGTTGTCCACACAATAATTTGACAAGTTTCTAAATCCCTATCATGATACAAGAAGATACAGTGGTGGTGGTACACTTAATCTTTCAAAGTGATGTTTGAGGTGTGTCATGAAATATGATGAATTTAAAGGCCATGGAAAATTTGTTTATTTATAATGCAAATTCTGAAGTACGTAATAATAATTAGTCCATCCTTGAAGAGAATAAGACTTGTGAATTAGTAATCGTGATGCTCAATCATTCTATAATAGAAATGGGGTCTAGATTTGGATAAAATCTTAATGGGGTTGGTATAATGCCGACACTCACCTCTATGGAAGGTTCGAGAAAAAAATGATACATGTCACGTTCTCATTTCCTACTGGAAGATATGAAGAAATAAATTTTATTTGGTAAGAATGCTAATTGTATTGTACGTTTTATACGATCAACTATGGTATGAACTACCGAAAGGGCAAAAGAAAAATAGTTCTTGCCTATAGGGTGGTGGTCATTATTGTGTGGCAATAATAAATTTGCAGCACCTATGTTACAACAAAAGGTAAAGCAAGAAGACGTCTTGCTCGTACTGATTTTTGACCATGACCATAATAATAAATTTCCTAATTTCCTTCCTCCTTGAAGGAGATTCTCAGCATAGGGATGGTGTCATGCAATAGATGATAGTACAAAAATTTTAATTTCAAGTTCTCAACTAACGAGTTTGTGCCTATTATCAGAGGAATAATATTGGGGTTGTAAGTAAGTCTCAAAAGATAATTTTTAAGTTTCGGAATGTACTTGACAATAATATGAGACTATAAATCACTACACCGAAGAGTGGGTTAATAATGTTTATGTAAAAGATTAACCCCACTTTAAAACCACTCTTGTTTGTTCCATCCATACAACATGTACATGCTGTGAAATCACATGTAAAGTAAACGATAATTGGTACTAAAATAAAGATCATTGGCATGACTCGTTTGACCATTTACATTAAATGTGATGCAAAACGTGATTGAGAATCCAGGTTGATGTATATGATGAAAAATAAAGATTCTTCAATAATTCTCTTGTGTTTGCTTGTTCTCTTGATAAAAAATGATCATTGTACCAAGCTAAGGTTGGGATTGTATCCCCTAAAATTTTTTGGACATATAAAAGGGTGAATATGGGCCCGTTCACCTGTCCATGTTTATCAACTATAGGATTGAATGCTCTATGCATGGTCCCATTTTTTGTTGTCAAACATCATAAATTGGTTTTTTTTGTAAAGGTTTGTTTGCTCGAATTGTTAAAATTAAGAGCACAGTTCCAAACTATTAAATTAATTAATAATGCTGGTGTTATTTAGCAGAAATATGTAATGCTCCATTAGTTAAATCATGTTATGAGAACAAAACTCCCAAATAGACTTTGGTATGAGATAATTTTATTTTAACGTAGCAACACATGTATCATCAAACTAACAAGGTTTCCTCCATTAAAATTGGTTCAGGGCAGAACCATATAATTTTCATCTAAAATGTTTGATGTGCGGTTATGAATTTTAATTGGCTTCCACTACGGCACAAAGAAGCACTTTCCAAATAAGGGTTGGAATGAATGTTTAGAATTTTCTAACATAGGGTGGAGGGGAGAGATGTGATTGCCAGCTGAAAATTATTTGTGAGGGTTAATTAGAAATTATCTTAGATCCTCGTTAAATAAATATGTTTAAGGGATAATTCATTGCATCATGGTGCAATCAATTGCTTAGATGAATGCACTACCCTTGATATATTCAGCTGCAAATGCTTCCATGTGAAGTCCTTTGAAGGACAGAGTCTATGATAGGCTGAAAGCGTAATAGACCATCAGTTTAAATATAAAATTCCTTGAAAGAATGGAGGTCAAATGATCAATATGGTCATGATAATGAGGCAAATTGCTATAAAGGAGCACATTGACATAATACTTTCATAAAATCTTGAAAAAGGTTCAATACCTGAAATAGATGAAATGAAGAGATTTCAATAAGTTATGTCTTGTTGGCATTCGATACAATAACCGTAGACGGTATCTTTTATATGAGGTAGTGCTCATGAATATAAATTGTGGCGATGATCTGATTCAAATCTGTCATATAGTCGGACAGAATAAATGGGTTGCCAGAAAATGCAAACAATTCCAAGTTATTTTGTTTCTCACTTAGAAAAGTGGACATTTAGAACCGGTAGTCCATAAATCAAGGTCTAATGTCAGTGGGGTACAAATAATTATTATGCGATGTATATCGTAGATGTAATCAAATACGATTTGTGCCTTGGGGAATAAAGATTTATCGCAAAAATTCCTGACATTATTGGGAGATGTTTTCTCTTGGTGGATGCCAATGAGGGTTTGTTTTGAATCTGGCAACATAATGAAAAACTTAATGCATGTAATGAAATATTGTAATGTCCTAGCTAGACAAATGAAGGTTATATGAAATCCTTGAAACATTCGATGTGTCTGAAGCAATATAATAAGTTTGAACGAAACTTTTCCAATAAGCTTCCAAGATCCTTATAGAAATTGAAATAGTCAAGAAAAGAAACAGGGGACAAAAGAATGACCCTATTGTCTTGTATTTTTTATGAAAGGTCCTTGGTAAGACAAAATTTGTTCTTATACCTACAATTGATAATTTGCCAAATGAATATTTGTCTTATCAGTTGCACATACAATGAAAAGTTTTGATGCAATTTTATATGGATAAATCGCATTCATTGAGTACCCCAATGATTATGCGATCACTTGACATAATGACAATGATGATTCAGTTTTGATCTCAAACGAAGGATGAAAATTTTTCTTTGGTTATGAAACTCCTATCCTTTGTGCAATCAGGGCACGAGTACATCCTTACGAACAAGATTTTGACCAATATTGTTTGGTAGTAAATTGTACTGGCAAGATTCGTTTTCTCCCCGATAAAAGGACATTGAAATGGTGTTAAAGAACCTGATTGACATATCCTGAATGACATAGTTTTTATGGGTTTTTCTATCCCGAGTAATCCAAGACCAAAATTGATTGGTTTCGCAGAATGTAGAATATTTACTGATCCGCAAATAAAGATATATCCTCAAGCACGCTATGTGTTTGCATTTGAGGCAAAAAATTCCTGGCGATCAATGAAGCTCAATGGGTTGCTAACGCAGAAATAAACAGTCTCCATGAAGGAAGTCGACAAGTGTGTCTGGTTTGAGAATAAATGACACACCATATTTCAAGAAATGTGTGATTTTTCTTTGAAAGAAATATACCACCACAATGTTTACGAAGTTGGAGAACATCAATCACAAGAAATTAAGTGATGTTTATCAGGGGGAGTAATAATACGTGTTGCACTCTTTTTTCCCTTGGCGAGGTTTTTTTTGCCTTTTGCCACCCGATTTTTCCTGTAAGGTTTTTAATGAGGCATACAAATTGTCGTATCAAAAGATAATGTGTACGCGCCTTGTTTCCAGGATAGAATTTTTTCCCACAGGGTTTTTTTCTAGTAAGGTTTTTAACGAGGCACATACCTAAATGGACATCCAAGGGGGAGTGTTATGATCTCATTATGTGTATGTGGATGATCCATTAGAGTTTAAATCCAACAATTAATTGGATTCTGTATTAGTGTTCCAATGTGATAAGATTCCAAGGTTAATATGAACCTGTTGATGCTAACTATGTATAAAGTTTCTAAACAGGTGACCTTTGACTATGATATCTCAAACCACTTAAAGAGAGATATCATTCACAATTGGTATATACTTGAATAAGAAAGAAAGTGTTCTCCTAATCTACTTCTCCTTATCTTCTTCTTTATACGTTTATATTATTCTGAGTCTAACTTTTATAACAAGCATTACAAGCCCACGATTTATTTTTTATAATTCCTTAATTTTGTTTTTTTTTTCTCTCTGTTCTTATTTACAAACCATAAATATCTTTTAATGTATTACTTCGTCTCATTAGCATTCTGAATCAAATCTAGCTCTTTCTCTCTCTAAATTTAATCAAATTAAATTCTCTACCTCCACTATTCTTTTAAAGTGCTTCAATAAAACTATGAACATTTTAACAATTTAATTCAATACAACGGTGATAATGGAATGAAAACATGTATTCACCATAATATTTGTGCGTTATGATTGTTCTACAATCATTTACTGATTTTATTGCTTGTTCTTTTTATAGCTTAATAGTGCTTTGCTTATGATTGGTGTTATTTAATGGTGCTTATTCTACTAATGCAGTTTTAGTTTTTTTTTGTGTCTACGAAAAAGAAAACTACCAACAAATTAAATAATAATTTTATAAATTTTGTTATTGAACAGTGATAGTTTTTGTATTTCGTTGGTAATTAGGTTTGGTTAGTTTGTTGCTTCAAATTGATGATGCATAATCATTCTGACGTTGGTACATATTTTTACCGAATTTGTTGTACAATCCATAATACACCATAATAACCATAAATATGCCAGAATTTAATCCCACGCTTATATATACCACTCTGCATATCATTTAAATTAAAATAAATTAATTTTAAGCATTGTTTGGGGGGTTAGTTTATGGTTAAATAATGATGTATATTATGTAAGAATTGTACACCATTTTTAATGTTTGGTTTGTCAATAATCCAAACGAACCATAATAACCATAAATATACCAAAATCTTCTAATTTGCCATAGCATCTAAACCACTAAATTTAATTCTAAGCATTGTTTGGTTAGTTTGTGGTGCAATTTAATTAAATGAGGATATAACGTACACCCATATCAATTTGTAACAAATATTAAACCGTAGCATATAACATACACCAGAGTGTTATAATACACAAATTAAGTTTGAATTTTTTTTAATGAATACCCATTGATTTTTTTAATTGATTTAACTTTTTAAAAAGTATACATATATATTGTTACAAGTTTTTAGTGATTGAAATTCTTTGAATAGGGTCTATAAAATATAAACTATATTGTTCTCAAATGTTTTGCACCATACATAAATACTGGCCTATAATTATAATATTTGTTAATTAATGGTTTATGTAATGATGTAGTCGATTTTTCGTTGAATTGGTATAATTAAAAATTATTATGGTGTATAAAGTTTTGTTATAGAATAGTGGTTAGTTTGTTTACTCGTATTGTATGATTAGTTTGTGGTGCAAATTATGATGTATATAGCATACACAAATATAAAATTGTACCAAATATTAAATCATAACACACATCATAATAGTTATAAATTGTACCAGATATTTACAAATTATATCAAATATTAAATCATAACATATACCATAATACTTAATTAGGATGTACACAATTTTTTGACCATTTCACACAACAGAATATGTAACTTATACCAAATATCAAATCACTTTTTCATATCATTTACATCGGTAAATTAATTTTAGCATTGTATATCATAAAATATACCACTATAATATACACATATACATTTGGATTGCAAACCTGTAATATTATCTATCGTGTTATTTGTTTGTAACTGTTTGTGAATATCTGACGCAAGTGGATTTCAAGATTGAAGGAGTTATATATGATGCAACCACAAAGTATGATGGGTTAATTAAGACTATTGCCCTCAAATTAGATGTCAACACAATAAAATTTGGGTTGGTGATCAAATATTTAGTGAGTGATCGATGCCCCTTGCTGAACATTCATAATGATATGGGGGTACAAATCTATTTAGATCAGAAAAGTAAATTTGAATTTCTTTTCAAAATATCAATTATGTGTAACATCTGAAAATAGAACTATGAAAACTATTGAATATCAAATTGATACCCAAAACAATTACCAGACGCATATGCAAACAAATTCAAGGCAAACATTTGTAATGTCAAATGCAATATGTTTGAGGTATGAATCACATTGTAGATGGTTATAATGTAGAAATCGAAGCAACTGTAATAATCAATGACCATCAGAATTATTTTATGGTGGATTGTCAAATTTACGCTGATAAGCATGTACAATCTGCTATGATGCAGTGGTACGCACTTTTGAGGAAATTTTGTTTCACTGTTGTTAGATCAAGTACTACCAAATAAGATTTATTAACAATAGTTATTTATTCATTTGATTTTATATAAAAAAATTTGTATTATTGACAATAACATTCATAGACAATTATTATCTAAATGTCCTACAGATGATTGTTTATGAATTCTTAAATCGTCATTTTTAAATAAATCTAAATTATACAAATTTAAAAAAATCCGCTACATGTACATGTCCAGAGGAGGATAGGCTTTGTTCAAAGAGACAGTCTACTACATGTGTTTTTGGTACAATGTTAGTGAAAAAGTATGACGATACAAAAATCATTTACACACCAAAAGACATACAAACAAACATGAAAAAGGCACATGAAATTTCATTGACATACATACAAGTTTGGAGAGGTAAGCAGAGAGCTTTCAAGCTTCTCAGAGGTGACCCTGCAGAATCATATGAATTTTTTTTGATATATTTGTATATCTTTGTAACAACATATCCAGGCGTAATTGTTAACTTTAAATAGACGAAGAAAATTATTTTATATCATTTTTACTGCACTAGATGCCAACATCAGAGGATGGGAGTATTGTCGGACGATAGTGATAATTGATAGCACACATTTGACATCATCTTATGAAGGTACCATATTGACTGCTAGCTAGTACATTGAATTCGGAAGGTATGTACTAACTATTATTTAATCTATAGTGTGTTATATCTTGTGGTAATTATTAATTATATTTGTAGGTAGTATTTTACCACTTGCATGCAGTATTGTTGATTGAGAAAATGGTAAATCATAGTCATGATCCTTTGAGTATTTTAAGAATGTATTTAATGATAGAGAAAATATGTGCTTTGTTTCAGACTGAAATAAAGTATATGAAAAGCAGTTGCCAGAATCTACACATTATGCATGTATTTATCATCTGTGAATGAATACACTGAAAAAAACACAGAAAGATATCGAAGAGGTGAGAAAATTATTTTTCAGTATGGCAAAAGCATACACTGTACAAGAGTTCGAAGAATGTATGGGATGACTGAACGAAATAAGTCCAAATCAGTGTGCATACTTGATCAAGGATGATTTCAAGAAATGATCGAAATGTCATGCAACAATAAAGAGGACATGGATACTAACTAGTAACATCACAGAGTCCATAAACGAAGTGATTAGAGCCGCAAGAAAACTGCCAGTGATGTCATTGTTGGAATATATGCGTAAAACAATTCAAACTTAGAACGAGAAACATAATGAAGAGGGGACTAAAACAACTATAACCACAAAATACAACACATTATTGAAGGATAAAACTTTGTGAAAGCATATGACAGTTAGTATGCATTATTTTGTTTATGTAATTGGTGATGTTTTATTATATACACTAACCATTTATTTTAATAAAGGTACGTGCGTCAACATAATTTTTCTTACAGTTACCCATGGTGCTAAAAGATTAGTGTTTGTCTACACACTAAACGTGTAGTTGTGGCAGATTTCAACACGAAAAAATTTCATGTAGTCATGATATTGTTGTTATAAGATATATAAATAAGCATGCTCACGACTCCTGCTCGTCATATTACAACAATAAAGTTTTAAGAAGCTTATGCAATATCGATTGAGCCTTTGCCTTGCGAAAGCAACTGGAAAATTTCATTGCATATGTTGGAAGATATAGTTTTACCACCGGATATAAGGAAGCTATCAGGGAGACCACCAAGCTACATTCGTAAAAAAGAAGTCAACAAAGTTAAATTCAGGAGATCTTAAGTGACTTGTAATAGATGTGGTACAGAGGGTCAAGAAGACTTGTCACAAATATCCTCAAGAGAACTAAGTTTGTATAACGACCCTAAAAATGAACTAGGATAGACTATAGCTTCACTTGTGTTTTTATGAGTTAATAACTTGTTAAAATAATTAAGAATAACTTTTGAAGTTAGTTTTAAAGAGTTTTGAAGTCAAACGTCAAGGGGCGATCATAACATTCAAAAACTAATCTTTTACGTATTAGTGTGTCCTAGTATGTTGTGCATATTTTTATGTGTTGCTTGGAGAATAAAATCAGCGGGGATGACCCTAACACCTAGAGGGACATGTTTAGGTTCAAAGCGTTCGAGCACGACTCCCCAAGGACCAACCTAAGGGTCCTTGAGGAGGACCCAAACATTGGCCAAATAAGTTGCCCAAGGCAGTAAGTTTTGTTCATGGAAGAAACCAATCCGCATCGCAGACTTGGTTCATCAAGGGCCGAAATATTTGGTCCATGTAGCGGACTCTACTGACCAAAATTTATTTTAAAAAATCATCAGGGAACAGCTCTGCCATGTCGACTTATTTCCCGACGATAATTCCAAAAATGAAAGTTAAGTTTGACTTGTTTAAAAGGGTACAATTAATGTAAGGGTGCTTAGGGTATTACGGAAATGGTTTCATGTTGTTCCACTCAACCTATACCCTTAAAGTTCTTCTCTCCCAAAAGTTCTCTCGAACTCCATGGAAGCTTGAGGTCAAGATGAAGCTTAGGCTATGGATTCCAATGAATTTCTTCTCCAATTCTCTTGAGTTTTCATCTAATAAGGTAAGATATTTATTTATCGAAGGTTAGCTATCACCTTAGATCCAACTTCAAATTGATTTCAAAGATTTCAAAGTTTATGAGAAAGTTCAATTTTTACTCTAACTCAAGGGTTCTTGCATGGAACAATTTCAAATATTTAGATATGATGTTATTGATGTATAATTTATGTTTTTCAATGAAAATCTTCATGAACCCTTGATCTTCTCAAATCTCTAAATTTGTCTGTAAAGTTGGTCTATTGCTTATGACCTAACGACGACAGAATTAAGTTTAGATTATGTTGTAATGTTGATTTCTATGATGAATTGTTCTATTATATTGTGAATTGTTGGAGATGTTAAGAAACGGTGATCTTGGCTATTGGAAATAGGTAAGTTGACCTAATTCTCTTAGATAATTTTAAGTGATATAGAATTGCTATTGATTGGTATGGTGCACTTATGGTGGCGGTGCTTATGTGTTTAATATATGATGATCATGGCCTTGTCGGCACTATTATGTGAATCGTAGTACTATCATGTTAGAGTTCATGTAAAGATATTTATGTGAAGTAATGTAATCATGAAGAGGATGTTATGGCTTATATGAATATGTAAAGTGAAGGATGATGTGATATATGTGTGATATTTTATAATGTGAAAGAATATAGTAAATTTCTCATGTGATATCTATATGATCTTGTATAAGCGTTAACGTTATGGTTCTTCTCTAATTGATGATATATGATCATGGAGGACTAAGAAAAAGTCTTATATGATAATGTTGTATCTTGTGTAGTAGACTTAATGTCCCAACTTGGTACTTAAATGATATGGAATATGTGATATGATGAATGTTTGTGTCTTGATTTGGTAGACCAGAGTCCTTCTTGATACATGAAAGTTATGTGAATATGTAATCTCTTGTCATGTACGTGTATAAATGAATGATGAATGAAAGTCTCGGATCAATAAATCTAAGATGGTGCCCTTCTAAGGATGAATAATATGGGACCTTGAATATGAAAAGAAGGTCAAATACGTGTAACCTTGAATATGAAAAGAAGGTTAACATTGAAGCCCTGAAGTGCAAAGACTGTAATGGTTCCTTCTTGAGCGGAACGATGGACTTACAAATAGGTTGACTGGAACGACATGAAACAATCTCTAAGAAAGTCATAAGAGCTATCTTAATAGACCTTGAGTGGCAGCCCTAGTGGACCCATTCTTGGTAGTAGTATTGTGAGTTGGTAGAAATAAGAATGGTACCTTCTCAAATACATTCATGTGAATGAACTTACTCTATATGAAACAAGGTAAAGCACCGAGTGGATATGCTTGTGGTAGTAGCTCTACTTGAGTATGAGACTAGAGTACAAAGAATCCCTTAGTATCCCAGAACCATGTGCCAACATGAGATTAGTCCTCGTTCTACCTTTGGCAAGTAGAACACGTTCCACGGTGTGGGGTCCTTCTGACACCGAATTCCATACCTAGTTAGTATATACTGGAATGGGAGGCTATCTATACATTGCACGAGTAGGATTTGAAGATTCTAGGTGAGCTCCCTAGGTCTTTGCAAGACCATTATGTAAAGTCCTATAAAGGTATGATTGTTTCTCAAAATGGTTTTAAATGAATATTGTTCTCTTAATGAAGTATGTTGACTAGAAAGTGTCTTTTCTAGGGTAGCTTGAGAATGCTGAGGTGGGATTGGGAGAGTGTATGCGGTCTCTTCATGCTTACTCAAGTGAGTATTGGTAACATTAATAAATAGTCTAAATGATGTAAATGCTATTGAGGATATGGAACTAAGTCGCTATGTGATTAAGAAGAATATCTATTACTTTAGTGTAGTCTAAGGATTTGTAGGTGTTCTTGAACGAGGTGTATGAAAGCACGTCTCTTATTTCCAATAACCTTTGGTTATAGGTCTAAATTCTTAAAGAACTTGTAACGTGATTATGGTATATCTTTTGAAATTGATTATGCATTATTGCAAATTGTTGACTTGTATCGATCTCGTTAGAACCCTTATGAGAAGGTTTATCAAAAAATGTTATGAAAGCGTTTTATACTGAAGTGACCTTTTTCATGATTTTGCATGACTTCCATACTTAGTGCATTAATGTTCTAACCCTTCTTTTACTTTTGACTAAAGTGTAGGGATTCGAATTCGAAGTCTTGATATGCATGGATGATGGAAAGAAAGTACATTGAAGATGAAGTTTCGGTGAGTCCTCATAGGTTGAGGACAGACCGACATGTTCTTTATGCTTTTAGGATTTCGTAAGTTTGGTGGGCTTATTCCCATGTTGTAATCAAAAAGGTTAGATTGTTTATGCGAAACATGTTGTAGAGTTAAATGTTTTTAAGTCTTCCGACATTGGTTATTAATTGAAGATTCTTACTGTGTAAGAACAGTTGTTAGAAATTCTTGGCTAGTTTTAAGTGTTATCGTATGCAATGAAATATCATATGACTTGTATGAGACCTCGAGAGTCGAATACATTCGGTACGATAAATGGTACTTTTCGGATAGTTATGTGTGTTATGAATGGATTGTATTTGTATATGTTTTATTAGTACTTTTTTTCATTAATATTATATGCTTATAGATGGGTTCCTTTACCATAGTCGAATTAGTTCTAAATTTTTCTTATTAATAGATATGGTATAATAGAAGTGAATTTTGTGTTCATATATATGGATGTGGTATGAGCAATGTATGGTAGCTAATTGATTGTATCGCTTATCAAATATTATGTTCCCAAGTTTGATCTATTTCATGATAGTCGTTGTTTGTTATGCTTATGCGTGTACTTTATGTGGGTCTATATCTTTCATAAATATAATTTGTATATCAAAATGGCACCAATATTGAAGCAAAAAATAATATGATGTCAAGTATTTTGTGTCAGTATGGATATATTTATATGTGATTCATTGTATTAAATGGTATATTTGAGTTTGAGTAAGGTTAATATATGTAAATGACACCAATCTTTATTGAAGCCAAAATATGAGCTGATTTGAAGGTATCTTTATGTGGATATAGGTATATTAAATGATGTCTAGTTGTATATTATATGATATATATGGGGCTTTTAGTAAAAGGTACTATATGGTAGAGCAAATTTAGCCACCTTACTACGATGTTTTCAAGAGTGAAGTATAAACATATAACATATACAAAGTAGTACCTAAATTTTAACTTGTACAATGATGAAAGTCTGATACCCAATATTTCTTTTGATATCAAATTACATAAAAATAATTAACCAACCGTATAAAATAAGTAATACCAATAAATAAGTACTCTTTGAAACAAAAATATTTGTTAACCAATTGCTTTAACGAATAAAAATGTAACTAAACAATTAACCAAACGGACATAATAAAAAAAACATAAAGTTAATTTAATATTCAAATACAATCGTCCCTGGCAAATAATTTCCTTTTGAACATTTGATTTTGAACATTGACAACTTTTTTCTAACCTTAGTAGTATCGATCTTGTTGTCACCTATTCATTAATTTCACTTCACTAATTCACATATCTAACTTATTCATGGCATGAATTTCAAAGTAGGCAGCATATCTCGTACGAAATAATGTTGATTCAAAATATCCCAGTTTGATGCCATTCTTGTCCTTGGCCAAAAACTCATAGCTATGACAAGTATAATCGAAGTCCAGAGTTAAAAGGGTAAAAAAATTGTTAAAATTCAAAAGGGCATATCAAGTTTTTTTAACAAACGAAAAATCGCTCACGAACGGAAAAGCAATCGCTGATGAAGCAGTGATCTTTAATTTCCTTTTTTGAACAAAAAAATTTAAACAAGTCGCTCCAAGTGGAGAAATTTTCAAAAAATTAAAAAAAATATAATTTTTTTTAATAAGCTCTGCTTTTGACAGCGACTTACATTAAACTTCTTTTTTCTTTATTTTTTAAAAAAATTAAAATCAAAAATCTTAGCAAAATCGACTACGGAGACATTTTAGTTAAATATTTTTTAAATTGCACGCGATTTACACTTTTTTTTTTTGAAACTTGATTTAATGGCTATTTTTTTTTGCAGAGATTTAATTAAAGTTTCACAAAGAGATATAAAGATTAAGTGTAAATTCGCTTTGCATTTAATAAAAAAATTATTCAATTTTTTTAAAAAAAAATAAAGAAAAAAAAAATTAAAATTTTAAGGAAGTCGCTGTATAGAAGCAGCGACGTATCAATTTTTTTAATTTATAAAACGCCCAGTTGAGCGATTTGTTTAAATTTTGTTAGTTATTTTTAACAAGCTAATTTAAGAAATCGCTGCTATTGCAGCGATTTTTTCTTTTCAGACGGCCAAAGTCGCTACATAGTGAGCAATTTACGTTTTGACTATTTTAAAAAGATTGTATACCTTTAGGAATTTTGACAATTTTTTTTAACCCGTTAACTCCGCATCTCAGTAAGCAGCCTCACTCACTACGAAGAATTCAAAAATATATAGAACTAATTATTTAATAAGAATTAAACCAAAATCTAACTATTAACTTAAGCAAAAATTACTTATATGCCTTCCAATATTGTGGGAGGTAGGTCATCACGAAATATGCTATACCCAAAGCAGCAGTAAAAACATAGTTTGTATATTCTGCTTGATTCCTTCCATCATGTCATTTCTTTCTTCTAAAATTCAGTATCATTTAAGAGCAAGGAAATAATGTGTTGAAACTTTTTACCACTTTCTCAACAATTTTTTGAGAGGATCAGAACCTAATTTTTCTGAAGGGAATCAAATCACAACGACACCTAATGTGTATGAAGAAGACAACATAATCCAATGAATTCTCCGGGAACATTGAAAGGATGGCAAACAAAGCAACTTTATTGCATGGCGGTTATTACAAAGTATCTTGTATCTTCTAATGTATTGAGCCAACTTCGGGGTGGTTTCTATGTAATAAACTGTGGTTTTGTATTGCTTTTCACCAAGACATTGTGTATTTGAATCAACCTAGGAATTAAATAAGAGCAATTGTGGTAACTCTTTTGCTTTCAGATTTTCAACTTGCATTTTTCTCTCAAGTAACATTATATATTTATTTATTGTAAATAAATATAGTATTAATGCGTAACATTAACAGTTTTCAATAAAAGCTCAAAAATGATTAATAAATCAAAAATAGTGTAAGTTGAGTGTATAAACTGAATTACCAAGTTTGAAAAAGATCGCACTGTAGTACCATGGTGTGAAACCAATCCATAAGTCAACTCTCTCAATTCAAACTCAAGAGGAGATTTGATGACATTCTTTGCTATGGGTCAAAAAACACGGCTTTCCTAAAAAAAGTTACTCATTGAATAACAGGAATATTAAAATTATTAAATTTATAATATGTACTCACTTGCCGCGTTCCTTAGATAAATTTATCATTGTACCACTCTCGTTATCAGGGTTCATATTGAACATCAACTTAATGCCAATTAAAAAAAGGTGTTTAATGAGAAAAGAATTTGTTCTATTTTTAGATGTACACCCGAGTCAAGCAACATTGTGTACGGTGCCAAGCAATATTTCAGGAAGCCTTTTTACGCACTATGTTCAATTGATGTCATGTGGTTCTTCAGCCTCCAGAGCACACAGTTGTGACTCCTAAGAGGTGGATCCATCAAAGTTAAACAAATGTTGGCTGTCTCATGTGAGATGTTTTAACTTTCCAGATTCAAGACATTTAAAATGTATAAAGTATGTTACTATACATTGTTTAAATTATACATATTAAAAGGTGGTTACTGGAGCATAGAACAAAATTGCGTACTTGTATATCATCGCATTTTAATAAATAGTATCATAATGAAGCGAATCAATAATAGGTCATTGATTGGTACATCATTCACGTTTGTGAATTTGAACATCATTATTTGCTCCTCTTGCGTAGACTTCACTACAACCTTATAATTCTCAATCATTTTATTAAATTACAGATAATGTATCAGAATTACACCAATAAATCCAATTATGAAGCCGCTATAACACACCAATTACAACTACATCATTTTAATTTAAAAACAATGGTATACATTAAATAAAAGGACACCTAGTGATTCGGTGAATATACCAATACTATATTACAGCATACATCATTGTATGAATCAATCATCATGTTATTTCATTTTATGCAGCATTGTAAATAAAACTAAATTGGTGATATAACAAAATACATAATATTTACGCAGGCAAGGAACAGTTTTTAAAAAAATGAGTAATGTACATATTTACACAATTCTCGTACACCAAATACTGACTACCATTTTTTAAAGGTGATAACATTGATTTCTTAAACTGAGGTATACCCTAAAATGAAATAAGTAAACCTAGAGTTAGTAACTGTTTCATAGCTTAATTTTGTTAGTTTTAAAATGATTTTACTGATGTTCTTAGGCAGTGTGTGAAAGCTGGTGACTTGTTGAGGTCAAAAATCTAGAAGTCCATGACGTTCGGAAGGTTGTGCCTTAGAAAGGCTGTTGACTTCATGAGGTTTTAGTGAGTTGTACGTGTTTGTTTTAATCGAAATTAGTGGAATGTTTGTAAGAATATATGATTCGTATAGGGGTGAAACGTCCGGATACAAATCCACCTAGGACCCACAAGGGGTCCTCGAAGAAGGACTCAAGACTTGGCAACCAAGCTGCCAAAACTAGGTAATTGACGTCTCTAACAGCTACTGGTCGTAGTCAAGACGGACGCCCGTCGCCTAGGAGCGTAGATAAATACAAAACTTAGGGATATAACCCTCCAATTGCCAACTGCAGACCCAAACGCACACCCATGCAGCACGGGCCCGTTCATTAGTCGGACGCCCGTTGCTTGGGTCCGTCGATGGGTCCATGAAAAGCTGTCACGTTTTCAATGCCTTGACTTGGGGTTGTTTTGTAATTCACCCCCACGTATTTATTAAAATAGGATGATATTGTTAGGGTTGTAAGGTATATTTTAAATTATTTTTTTTAAAGTCTCGAACTAGACAAGACCCTCAATTCAAATATTCAAAACACTCTAAAGAAAAACTCTCTCAAGTCACATTGGAGCTAAGAATTAAGGAAGACGCTTAGGAGGGATGATTGGAAACGTTTCGTCATCAAAAGTTAGAGGGTTTTCTTCTCATTGAGGTCTGATAGTCACCTTTAACTCTCTTCATTCAAGGAGTCATTTCTAAAAAGATTTCAAAGGGTTATCAACTCTATATTCTCCATCTTTAATTCTAAGCATGAGTCTCATGTAAAAGTATTTTAATGATTTTTTAAAATAGTCGTTTCTAATATTAATTGATGATTTTAATGTCAAAACCCTAATGAATCCTGCTTATGCATTTTCCAGCTTATAGTTTGAGAAATGGGTAACGTGAATATGTTGTGTAGTTTTGGGAAATTTGGTTTCTTCATGTTGATTATTATGGTTGAACTCTGCCCTAAAGGCTTAATTTATGAGAATCATTGAGTAAATTTGTAAATGTGTAAAATCATGGAAGATGGTAAGTTGTCCTCATGTTAACTCTTATGATGAAATGGCTCTCAGTGATTATGGTCCACCTTTGGTGGCGGTGTTACTTGAATATTATGAATAGTGAAATCACTTTTGTATTGTGAATAGGCCATGAAGGCATATTAGTAAAGTATGATGATAACGAGCTTGTTCTTGTGATAGGCTTTAGGAAGCCTTGTATGTGAAGTATGTAGAGATAAGTGTCTAAAGAAACTATATGATTATGTGAATCATGTTAAGTGTGAAATCGATGAATTAAGGGTTAAGATGTTTAAAAATTCAATGTTGATGAAATGTTGATTAGGTGAAAGGTGATCTACATGACACTCACACACTCACATTTGAAGAAGGATGAAGTGAGGACTGTGATTAAGGAGAGTTTTGGGGTGAACAACTCTTCGTGAGTTGAGATGAAGTATTTAGTAGCAATATCAATATCTCCCAAGAGATTCTAAGATAGGTCGGGGGCATGTCTGCCCTTCGTGAGCTGAGTGGAGATGTGGTCGTTAGTGTCCACTAGTTTCCTTAACCATAGTATATAATGTGAGTTCGTGGACAAGTTATGCTTAGTAGCACCGGAGAATAGGAAAGAAAGGGTGGTTGCATTTCGTGAGTTGAAAATGTGTATCCAATTACCTTGAGATGAGTACTCCTGCATTTAGTAGCGGAATGAGTTTACTTAGTAGCAATTCCTTATCCTTAACTATGCGGCGCCGCATCGGATGTAGCTATTGCGAAAACCCATGTAAAAGCAAGAGATGGACCTAAACCCCCCCACAAGGCGAAGTGGGGATCCGATTTATCCGATAGGGGTAAGTAGCGTGATTTCATGTCTGCTAGCATGGTCTATGTCGGGTAAGCTAACCCCCACAAAAGAATGAATGAATTAAGTCTCCTAAAGAATATACTACTCTAGGGTCGGTGGTGGTATGAGACAAGATCTATCATTGACACTAAAGTAGACCTTATGAAAGGGCGTCTTGGTGTGTTTTTAGATGAAGTGTTGACACCGTCCTTAAACTAGTGTACATTAGAGTAGGTGGTGGTATGAGACGCTATTTTCGATTGCACTAAGTAGACATTCGAAAGGGGAGTCTTGTGTAATGAAGTTTATAAATGACTAATGTATAGTGCTTAATCCAAGGGGACATCTCAAGGAGCACAAGTGGGAGTAGTAGTATGGGATGCTACTCTCACAGCACTTTACTGAACAGTACATACATTAGAGAAGGGTACTTACATTGAAGTCCGTAATTATGAATGTTCTTCAAATGTGTAGCCAAGAGTGTGGACTGTTTCCGTGCAAGGTAAGCTATGTGGTATTCTTAAGGATAACTTTGTTGTGTCTTTGAAGGGGGTGTCATGGGCAGTCTCTCTTGTCTTACCATGGGGGTATTAAGATAACTTGGTTAGGGACTACCTCAAAGGAAATGAATTCACTATGGCTTGGGATAATTGTTACGGTAAAGTTTGCTGGTTTACTGTAAGTTATCTTTGGTTAAAATTCAAAATTAGGAGATTTCTATTATATGATAAAATGATGATGCTGTATACTATTTTAACTCTTAATCATGAAAGGTGTACTTATTTGGCATATAAAAGCTTATTGTACTAAAATGTCCATTTTACAGGTTTTTGGCATAGTCATACTTAGTACATTGTTCTGTACTTATTCCATATTTTCTATACTCTATAAGTATTAGGTTGGGGGCAGAAGAAATCTATAAGGCAAAGCTTGCGAATCTTAATCTTTCAAGACTAAGTATGTCCTCATATATCGAGGGCATAGTTCGTTGTAGTTTCTATCATTAAAGCTTACTGCGTATTTTCATTAATGTAAAAGGGTCGTGTTCATAAGCTATTATGTTGTGTCTTTAAGTTGGCTTATGAGACGAGATCAATCCTTAGCTATTATGAAAGATTGTTTGCTTTATTATTATTCGTGGAAAAGTTTTACTTCTGCCATATTGTCAGTCTATGTAATGAATGATAGCCAAAGGTTGACAAGACCTCTGAAAAGTCAGTACGCAAATTTTTCCGACCTAAGGGTGCCCCTTATTGTAAGACCCAAAATGACTTAGGTTACTAGAGCTTAACATGTTGGTATAATGTTCAAATTCTAAAGGTGTATAATGGTATGAGGCAGTCGCTAAAGTATTAGGTGTGTTGGAAGTCCAACGTAAGGGATGACTAAGGCCGTTCACAATGACTAAGTCACCTAAATGTCTCTTATATTGTTTATAGTGATTCTGTGTGTTCATGATGTTTTAAGGTTCTTAAGTGAGTTATATAAGCATGTCTGATCGTCAGTTTTTACCAGTTTCGTGGAAGTTTGGAGGTCAAACACAGAAAGTCCAAGGCAGTCGAAAGCTATTATCGAGTCGACCTTGGACTTATCGGCGAGTTTCGTTGAGTTTATGTGTTTGTTTTGGATTAAATCTGTGAGACGTGTTAAATGATAGGACTATACATATTTGTGTTGGAACATCGGAGAAATTATCCCCCAGGGACCATCAAGGGTCCTTAGGGAAGGACCCAACCTGTTACAAAACGTCCCAGGCAGGGACCTTGGCAACGGAGCAGTCAAACGGCCCATTGGCCGATGATGACGAACCCGTCGAGAGTCCCGCGTGGGGGACTTAACCAGGGTGAAGTTTTTGGAACTTTGCAAGCCATTGTAGCCACCAAAGGAGGGCTGTGTGACGCCGCGTCTGGCGGGGAGTGACCGCCCCGTTATAGGCAAACGTCGCCACGCACTGTGTTCCTTCGCATGATGTTGTCCCACTTAGGGGTGAATTGGTTAAAAATTTACCCCACTTATAAATTAAGTCATTGGAGGTTTTATAAGGGTCTTTTGGGAATTTATATAAAGTATATAAGGGGTATAAAACCTTAAAAACTTCATTTTCCAATGAAAACCCCAAACCTTAAGAAATTCCAAAGACCATTAGTGAAGTACAATGAAGAAGCGCTTGGTTGTGGGGCGTTTTTGAGTGGAAATCTTCATCAAGTGAAGATGATCATCCTGAGGTATTGATTTTGATCATTAAACTTGTTTCATCAAGGATCCCAACTCTCAAGATGTTTTCAAAGTTTTCTAACGTGGAATGTCCAATTTCGGGATTCTACATGGGTTCTTGCATAATGACTATCTAAACATTGAATTCTGACTCTAATTGATATTTTTTTATGATTTAACATAAATTACTATGAATCCATGTCATGAAATTGATGAACCCGAGTTTGACTACTTATGGGTACTGATATTAGGCTTAATATTGTTGAAATTGCTTATATAGTTTCTTATGGGCTTTGCTAATGATATATAATTGTATTCAATTGATATATAATGATCTTATTATTGTTAAACATAGTTTGAATTGATGGTAGATTCATTGAGTTTTATGGTTATTGCTTTTTGTGAATGTATTGTTCAGGACATGGTAAGAGCCTTTTGATGTGGAATGGTTGATTTGGGTTGAATTGAAGTGTAGATGAGGGATGAAGGTGATGCTGCCCCATTTTTCTCTTAATTGAATTAATTATACTCGAATTCTATTGTGATTGGTTGGTTCCAATTAAGGTGGCGGTATTTATTTTTATAATGTGTTTTACTTGCGATTGACGTGGCACTTATCAGCCCGTTACTTATGCAGTATGATGAGGCATGGAATATGGCAAACTATTTCAAGTAATGTGGCCTATTTTGTAAATTGATTATGTGAAGATGACATTATGTATCTACAGGTAGCCTATGTGTGTTTTCTAATTATGTTGCGTAAGTGATCATGTTAGACTATGACTGACATTATGAGTACTATAGGTTTAGGGTTAAGTCTTGGTTATTTCTAATTGGATTTGTGCGTATACGTGGGTAATTAATTGCGTAGGAAGTATCTAGGATGACTTGAGATATAGGAGGTTCTAGGTGTTTCAAGAATGACTTGATTCGGAGTTCAAGTGAGTATATGCATGTAGTGTCTTGGTGACTTGTAATATCTTGCTTGATGTATATATGATTATGAATATGTTGATGTATTGATTTAGGGTTTTAGAACTATTAGTTCTTGAATGTAGAATAAACATGTGACTTGAATGATGATATGAGAGCCTATTATGTGAAAAATTGAATTAAGGGTCTGGGTAGAGTGTTGAAGCGTAAGCCGTAATGGATCCGTCAAAGTAAAGGAAAGATGAATTAAGGTTAGTTGGATGGCCAAGGGCATATATTATCCTATAGAAAATCATCATGAGCTTTTTGTCGCCATTGTTGAGGTAGCCCTGTGGACCTTCCTTGCAGGTAGAGTGATGGGTTTATGAACTGTTAATGAAACCCTTTTAGTGAACATAATGTATATTAAAAATTACTACTATGAGAAAGAAGGTAGCACTGAGGAAGTATGGTAAGAGGAAAGTAGTTCTAGTAAGTATGAGACTAGATTAAAAAGTATGCTCTTCATATTCCTTAACCACTGTGCCTACATGGGATGTGTTAAGTTCTACATTGGTAAGTAGAACAACCTCATCGGAGTAGGATAGAACTCCGATTCCATGTGTGGCTATCATGGCTCATGGTCGGTTATGTCATTCTCATCATATGGAATACATATTAGCATTAGAGAAGTTTATTGAGTTTAGGTGGTGGGTATGAGACACTATCTGAAATTGCAAATAGACTGTGAAGGTGGTTAGTGGAGTTCTTCATTCGTGTCCAAGACCCATTATTTGAATGTCCTTTATGTGATGGATGAGTCGTAATGAACTAATGACTAATGACTTATGTTAAGGATCTAGTGTAAATAAATGAGTACCTAATCTAAAAGAATGACTTAAGGATATCTAGTAAAGTGTGAAGAGGAGGGTGATAAGGGATGTCCTCTTATCATGTCTTATCTTGGAAGTTTGAGGAGGACTCTAGTAAGACGTTGGTGGTAAAATATGTGGACCATATCTAAGACTTAGGTAGTTCTTAAGGAATTATTTAGGTAATCTTAAGAGGTGGTCATATGGGCGTTATCTTCTTGATTTAATTACAGTAGGTCTGTTGATAGACTTTTAAAGAGAATGTCATATTAATTTATGTGTTGGTGATTTAGTGAGATATTCTATATTAGGGAGTCTACAGGATCTCTTGAGTGTGTGTGGAAGGGATTATATGGGCGGGTCGCTTCACAACTCAACTAGGTGAAACTTAGAAGTCACCTTTGGTAGAGGAATCTACCGTGATGTTTTGATACTTTCTAAAGTAGTATGTGAATCCTTCCGAAGTAACCTAAGGGTAGTTTAGGAACATATAGACAGGGTGTATGGCGCTCGGTTCTCTCTTTGTGTGACGTAATTGAATCTTAGGATAAACTTTAAACAGTGAGAAGATACATGCTTAAAGCGGTGTCTTAAGTGAAGAATAAAACCATCTTAACTGTAACACTTCACTGAACACTGAATGAGTTCTTGAAAGTTGATCTCTAAAATATGATTTTGTTTTGAATGTTTATTTATGCGTTTCCAAGTGTAATATTGTTTATGATTATCATAATTTGAAATGGAAAGAGTCTTTCAATAACTGTCCATTTTTCATGATTATGCATAAAAGAAAAACTGAGTCAATGTGATTGTAATAAACTGCATGCTTTTATCTATCATATAGTTTTGGTAGGTAAGGAGCTTTAGAAGTGATACTTGGACTTAGAAGATCGTCAAGCGAAGTTGAAGTATGTCCACTTGACTCGAGGGCATGACTATGTCCTTTAGGTTTCTTTTGGAAGTATTGTAATAGACTAAGTATTTTAATATTGGTATTTAAGTATAGACCGTGTCCCAAGTATTCTTGTTATTAAGATTGGTTGAGGATTGAGGACTTAGTATTTCCCTATTACTTTATATGAAAGAGATTTGAAGGGACTATATATGTTTTGTGAAAAGTTTTAATTCCGCACTACTTTCATATGTAATGCAAGAATGATATTGAAAGGGCTTGTCTTAAACTCGACGAGGTCGACGACGCCGGTTAAATCCAAGATGGTATCCTCACTCTAGGGTATGGTTCGGGTTGTGACACTTCTATAGGACGGGTTACTTTCGGAGCGTTACAATTAGTGATATAAAACCTTAGATTTTTAACATATTAATTTTCTTTTTCCACTTTATAAAATGATCTCATTCTTCTAAGATCTTAAAAATGATGCATCCATGAACTTATACGTGTTAAAAATGACCATAAATTTTATCCTCAAATGATTTCAACTCTTATTGAATCTGTAACAAAAAAAAAAGAATGCACCAGATTAATTAATATGATAAAACTAATAATAAAGCAAGACATTAAACATACAGTGAAGCTTTTCAATAAACTTTTAAAAAATCTCTATTTTTGGAAATTGCCGGGTGGTATCCTCTTTAGTGTGAAACTTCTG